>WTSP01022160.1:0-74698 GCA_025331215.1 Actenoides lindsayi | reverse complement strand
TCTCTACAACCTCCTTTCAGGTAGTTGTAGAGAGCAATAAGGTCTCCCCTCAGCCTCCTTTTCTTCAGGCTAAACAAACCCAACTCCCTCAGTTGCTCCTCATAAGACTTATTCTCAAGGCCTTTCACCAGCTTCATTGTCCTTCTTTGGACCTGCTCCAGCACCTCCATGTCTTTCATATACTGTGGCACCCAAAACTGGACACGGTACTCAAGGTGCGGCCTCACCAGTGTTGAGTACATGGGTACTCCATGAGCTTCTATACATATGAAACAGAACAATTTCAGGAGAGGTTTACATCGGACACTAGGAAAGAACTTCTTCACTGAAATAGTTGTCAGGCATTTGAACAGGCTGCCCAGGGAGGTGAGTTTTTTAGGACTGACAGAAAGGACTACGTAAGTTTAAGAACTATGGTGATTGAAACAACAGACAGCTTGTGTAGATGGCAAGCTGTCTTCAAAGAAAAGGAAAAACAGCAAAATTATTACTAAGCACAAAGTTACTTCAAAGCAGAAAAAAAGCAACCCAGACATGGGTCTCTCATCAACAGCTCTCATTGTGGTCCTTCTCATCAACAGCTGTTATAGAGTTGCAAGTGTAACAATTTTAAATAGCATTCCACCCCACCCCAAAAAAACCTTGAAAAACAAAACCCCTCATACCCGGAGAACAGGTAGCTCCTGGAACAGTACTGGTTTTTTTTTTTTCCAAATAAGTATGAACAACAGGTTCCTGTACTAAATTCCAAAGCTGCCTAGTGAGGATCTGAGAGCTCTCTTTAAGTAAACATATTTTTGTCCAGCTAGTGTAAGGGTATTTATTACGACATTTCTCTTTTGAAATTCTGAAGTTGGAATAAGCTTTGATATTATAAAATAAATTTTTATACAATGACATATCATTAAAATAATATTTACTCAATCTATTCATTTCAGAATACACAACACTCAGAGACAAGTCTAGTTTTCTCCACACTCTTTCCAGAGCAGCAGACACAAAACAAAACCACTTTCCTAACATCTAGTTATTTAATAACAAAAATGCCTTCACAATAAAATTAATATTGCTAGCTTTTTCTTCTGTTCCATTTTAATCTTGAAGATAGTAACAAATGTAAAAAAAAAATCAAAAGATATGATGGCAACTTAAAATAGTAATTAAAAAGAATTGTGTCACCATGCATGCATACCTTGAGTCAGACACTGTGCCAAAGACTAATTATATCCTGCCATTTGTTTATGTCAGAAACCCATTCCTAAAAAAATTTATTGTACATATTAATCCCTACAACTAATCCTTGTGGGAGAATCTCTTAAATGAGTCTCCATTCAGTCCAGAGATCTACCTGTATAGCTCAGCTTGTACAACAGGTTGTCACATTCTAGGTCTAAATTAAGCCAGCAAATTGATGTCGCTGTTTATCACGTATCATGACTTCCACAATGCTTTTGCTTAAACCTTGTTCCAACAGTTTCCTATGCAGGTGCATGAGGAAGTTTGAAAAGAGAGACTTCTTAATCGTCACATATTACTACCAGTTACAATTTCTGAATATAATTTTCACAAAGACTAAAATTTGACTGAATCACTAAAAATTGCTAATTATTCTATCTCTGTGAAAGAGACAATAGGTTTCACCTCACTCATTGTACCTGTGTTACTGCTGCTAAGGAGAGAAAACCTTGCAAATATATTTTTCCTAACACAATAAATGGAAATAAGTAAAGATGTATGCAGGCAGTATATTTCAGTAAGACATTTCCACTTTCAATTGGTAAATTTTCACAAGACATGCATTTTAATTTTTTTCTAAAGTGGCATCATTTCAACATACTTGCGATGGAATAATTGCAGTGTGGTTCAGTTCAGAAACATCTTACACTTTCAGGATTGTATATCCACAAAACTAAATTAAGAAAGAATAATTAAGAGATAGATTGGTGGAGCTATACCCTGGGGAAAAGGCAACAAATAGAGGATCCTCAAGAAGTCAAGGGTCCCCTCCCCTTGCCATCAGGCAGAAGGAAGGGACCTAAGAGACCTGGAGAATGGAAGCAGGTCCCTCCTCTTGGAGGCAAGCAAAGCTCCTCCTCATCTCTCTCACCTTCCCCGTTGTCCTTGCACAACAGGTTTGGGGCTTTGGAACTTGATGGCGAAACAAATGGTTGGAGATGAAGGTCCATCCAGGGAGATACCCAGAGTGAGTCACTCATGCCCCTGCCTTAAGACTACTCTGATTAAGACAAAAAAAGGAGCATAATTGTTGTAGGTGATTCCCCTCTGAGGGGACCAGAGGGCCCATCATATGACAAGCAGATCCATCCCACAGAAAAGTGCTGCCTCCCTGGGGCCCGGCTTAGAGATGTTACTAGGAAACTCTCTGGTCTGGTGTAGCCCTCTGATTATTACTATTGGTTATCCAGGTTGGTAGAGATGAGGTTACAGAGAGAAGTCCAAAAGCAATTAAAAAGGACTTCAGGGTATGGGGGCAATTGGCTGAAGGCTCAGGTGCACAGGTAGTGTTTTCCTCAATCCCTCAAGTGGTGGGAAGAATAGCGAAAGAAGGAGGAAAACACCTGATTAACACATGGCTCAGAGACTGGTGCCACCAACAGAATATTGCATTTTTTGATCATGGGGAAGTTTAAACTGGGTCTGCTGGTGATAGATGGAGTTCGTCTGTCTCAAAGGGGCTAAAGGATCCTTGCACATGAGTTGTCTCATTGAAAGGGCTTTAAACTAGGTGTAAAGAAGGAAGGGGATAGAAGCAGGCTCTCTAGAGTTCAGCCCAAGGGCGGCATACCAGTGTTGGGTGTGAAATCGATAGCCTGGCTCTAGTGCATCTATACCAATGCACACAGCACAGGTGACAAACAGAGGGAGCTGGAAGCCGTTGTGAAGCAGGACAGCTATGACATAGCCGCCATCACAGAAACATGGTGGGATGACTCTCATGACTGGGGCACTGCAATGGATGGCTATAAGCTCCTCAGAAGGGATAGGGAGGGAAGGAGAGGCAGTGAGGTGGCTCTGGATGTCAGATTGTGTTTTGGTTGTGTAGAGCTTAACGACTGTAATGTGTGGTTGAATGCATATGGGTAAGGATGAGGGGGAAGGCCAACAAGGCAGATATCCTGTTGGGAATCTGTTAGAGACCACCCAACCAGGGTGAAGAGGTTGATGAAGTGTTCTACAGGCATCTGCCAGAAGTCTCAAAATTGGCCACCCTTGCTCTCGTGAGGGACTTCAACTTACTGGACATCTGCTTGAAATATAACACAGCAGAGAGGAAACAGTCCAGGATGTTCCTGGAGTATGTGAAAGATAACTTCCTGACATGGCTGGCAAGTGAGCCCACTAGGGAAGGTGCCTTCCTAGACCTGCTGTTTACTAACAGAGAAGAACTGGTGGGTGATGTGGTGGTCAGAACCCATCTTGGGCTTAGTGACCATGAAATGATAGTGTTCTCAATTCTTGGTAACGTAAGGAGGTGGGGTCAGCAAAACTGCTACCGTGGACTTTTGGAGAGCAGACATTGGCCTGTTCAGATCACTGGTTGAGAGAGGGGAAGATTATGGAGCAGTTCATCTTGGATGCAAGTGCAGAGCAACCAGGAAACCAGGCCCAGCCAACATGGGTTCCTGAAGGGCAGGTCCTATTTGACCAACCTGATCTTCTTTTATGACCAGCTGACCTGACTAGTGGAGAGGGGAAAAGCTGTGGCTGTTGTCTACCTGGACTTTAGTAAAGCATTTGACACAGTCCCCCCCAGCATTCTGCTGGAGAAGCTGGCAGCTCATGGCTTAAACTTTGCTGGGTTAAAAACTGTCTGGATGGCCAAGTCCAGAGAGTTGTGGTTAATGGAGTTAAATACAATTGGCAACTGGTCACAAGTGGTGTCCCCCCCAGGGCTCAGTGCAGGGGCTGGTCCTGTTTTAACATTGTTATCAATGATTTGGATAAGGGGATTGAGTGCTTGCTCAGCAAGTTTGCAGACAATATGAAATTAAGTGGGAGTGTTGATCTGCTTGAGGGTAGGAAGGCTCTACAGAGAGGTCCAGACAAGCTGGATCAATGGGTTGAGGTCAATTGTATGAGGTTTATTAAGGCCAGGTGCTGGATCCTGCACTTTGGTTGCAACAACCCCAGTCAATGCTACAGGCTTGGGGAGGAGTGGCTGGAAAGCTGCCTCGTAGAAAAGGACCTGGAAGTGCTGGCTGACAGCTGACTGAACATGAGCCAGCAGTGTGCCCAGGTGGCCAGGAATGCCAACAGCATCCTGGCCTGTGTCAGAAATGGCATAGCCAGCAGGAGGAAAGAAGTGATTGTACCCTTGTACTCAGCACTGGTGAGACCACACCTTGAGTACTATGTACAGTTTTGGGCACCACAGCAGAAGAAAGACATTGAGGTGCTGGAGCGGGTACAGAGGAGGGTAACAAAGCTGGTGAGGGGATTGGAGAACATGTCTCATGAAGAGAGGCTGAGGGAGCTGGGATTGTTAAGCCTGAAGAAGAGGAGGCTGAGAAGAGACCTTACTGCTCTCTACAGCTACCTCAAAGGAAGTTGCAGTGAGGCCTCTTCTCCCAATTAACTAACAACAGGACAAGAGGAAATGGCCACAGGTAGAGCCAGGGGAGGTTCAGATTAGATATTAGGAAGAATTTCTTTACTGAAAGAGTAGGTAAACATTGGAGCAGGCTGCCCAGGGAAGTGGTGGAGTCATGATCCCTGCAGATGTTCAAAAAATGGGTGGATGTGGCACTCTGGGACATGGTCTAGTGGTCATGGAGGTGTTGGGTAGAAGGTTGGACTTGAAGATCTTGGAGGTCTTTTCCAACCTTAATGATTCTATGATAGCTTCTAACAAGTAAAAAAGACACACAAACTGATAGCTTTTTTAATAAACACTAATATTCTATCACTGCAATAGTACTTTTTCTTCTGACAATGTGTAAGAAAACATAATAGTATTAACTTAGGCAATGCATGTGCTGCCACCTAGTATTGTACTCTGTTTCTTTTTGATATGAAGAGGCAACAACAACTGAGGGAAGCAGCACCTCCTTTCTCAGAAATAAAGTAAGTAAAACTTTACGCAGAAGATTTTTTGTCCTCTGATGCTGTCATAATTCCCCCAGAAGCGCTTCCTTTGCCTCTCTCCATTCTTGGGGGCTGTGCAGCTATACACATCCTGTTCTGCTGCAGCAAAGGAAGAGGGGTTACTCACTGAAACAGAACTTGTTTCTTGTCAAGGAAATGTTACAAGGCAGTTATTTAAATGTGCATTATGTATGCTTCCACAACTGGCACTTAGCTGACATACAGCTCTTTCAGTCAGGAAGAAGGTAAACTCCTGATATTTCCATCTCATGATACGTGCAAGGGGAATAATCATTCCGTGAAGCAGACTCACCACGTTTACCACAAAGTATAGCAGTGTAAGGATGTTCACAGAGCCAGTTACCATAAAACAGCTGACATGCTGCAAGTTTACATCCTACAGTTCGCATCCTGCAGTTTCCTATTCATCTACTCCAATCAAAATGCCAAATCTTGCAATCCGTCCTTAGAATAGGGCAAGCTGAGTAATCATACAGCTGCTTGCTCAGAGGTGGCTGAGTGGAAGAGCTCGCAGAGGGAGAAGGCAAACTTGCTTCCACAGCTGTGAAGTTCAGTCATTTTGAGCAGACTGCAAATTGCTTATGAATTCCGTTTGTGAGCACTTTTTTTTTTTTTATTATTTAAAGTTTTCATATTTCCCTACATGAACACAGTTGAAGAGGGGATGAGACAGGAAATAATTTGTGTTATCATCTCTTTATATTAAATTTGGCAGATGCTATGGAATAAGAAATTTTATAAACAAGATGATATTAGTTTACTGTACCAACGGAATGTTTAATCAGATTCATTGTATGTCATGCATATTTTAAAAATCTCAAACAAGTACACAGATTCAAAGAAATGGTGAACAGGTTGGTCTGCCAAAATCTGCCATTAATCAGCCTGAATTTTTGTCAAAATTGTCTTCCCTGAAAATTGGAGAAAAAAAAATTAAGAGGAGCTAAATTAAAATGTAAGGCAAAAAAACCACATTCAAACTTAAATTTACCTGGCTTTCACTTATGGAGAATGGATCTGTTCTTCAAAAACAATAGATTACATAGAACTTCAAATTATAATTAAAAAGTTTGCTATTGAATAAAACTATTTTACACTACTTAAACCAAACTGCTTCTATGAGATGTGTATGCAGTGTCTAAAAGAATGTTTCTAAAATACTGGCATTGGTTGTTGCACTGCATAAATATTTTAATGTTTAAAGAGAGATCCATATTTGCTGATGTTTCTCATTTAAAAATACATTCTAAGCATCTTCCATAGGCTTTTTAATAATGTGGCTTCTCTCTTACTAAAAAATGTGTACTATTTAAAGTAAGTACATCTTCTGAAAATTTCACCTTATTTAAAGTTACCTGATTGAAAAGATCAGTTTGCAAGGAAGTATACCTGCTGTTATTGAAGTGCACAGTGGAAACATTTCCTTCTCCAACAAGGGAGACGTGCCCCTCTCTGTAATGACATGACAGGGAGCAACGTGCTGCTTGTGTTGGAATTAGGGCCTCTGAGTATTCTACACTCTTGCTGCAGCTGGAATGAATAGAACCCAAGGGCAAGGGAAAGGCAGGGAAACTGCTGTATCTTGGATGTCAGAAATCCAATAGAATTAGGATTGCATTAAATCAAACCCTGTTAAACATCCTGGATGAAATGTTAGTTCTGATGAAGTCAATGCTAAAACATTCAAAGGAGGTCAAGAATTCATCCATCAGTTCAGGTGGAAAAAACTCCCTGTAGATAAGGATCAGAGTTTATAACATGCAAGCATGTTTTAAAAATCTACCAATTATCTTCAGATTTGCTGAAAAGATTCCATATCACTACAAAATTAAATTTGCAGTTTTCAAGCAAAGACACAAGTAATTCTAATTCGTGTGACTGAAGTAGAAGAAAAAAGTCTGATCTGGTTCTTCTAGGATAAGACAGAACACCGCTATTAAGGCTGGTTTTGGGTTGTCAATCACCTATTGTTTAAGTTTAGTAACTGTACTCAGTGCATTCTTTCCCTCAAACCAAACCAAACCAAACCAAACCAAACCAAACCAAACCAAACCAAACCAAACCAAACCAAACCAAACAAAACCAAACCAATTAAGCTCTCCTTTCTCCAGTAATATCTGGGATATATAGGAAGACATTCTCTGGAAATATTAACACTAATCAAAATGGAACATATGCAAGAAAGTTTACCCTGGGGTTGATGAAAAAAATCTGAGTAAGGAGTTTCCTAGCCTACTACCCAAATAAAAAGGACAGTCGCATGCATGGCTTTGAGGGCAAGCACATGATGCTTTGCATTACATAGGAGTTATCAGAGGGGTTCAAAACTTGTGAAAAGCTACTGCTCTTTATTTCTATTACATTTAGAGAAATAGGACTTTGTATACGTATCTTATAAACAAAAGTATACCATTAAAAATAATGCTGACTAGCATTATAGATGTTTTGCTCCTAAGTAAGTAAAGCAGCCAAATACTGGCAAACTCATGGATGATAGGAGCAGAATACAAGTTACTGCTTTCACCTAAGAAATACTTGGTGTATTCAGGAAATTTACAGAAATTTTTCAGTAGTCCTACAACTATCAGATCTTTTCTTTCCTTTCTCCCAGTGCTTTCGAGTATAAGGTGATCATAACTCTGGTAGGGCTTCCTAGACAACCACCAAGGTTCCTGTCTGCTCTTACTATGTTAAAGTATGTCCTCTTAAGCTTCACTACTAATTTTTTTCTTGGTCTGTCCAGCACATTTCAAGAGCATGCTCTCTCCCACCACACGAGTAACACCTTCTGTTCAATTATTTTTCATTCCTATTTGCTTGAGCTGCTATTTTTTTAGCTGCAATTTCACTCTGATGTAGCCTTTTTCAGAGACGTTAAGAAGACATGCTTCTGTTCTAAGGTTTAAAAATATGTGCATCTGAGAATCTATTTAGATTAAATTGTGCTCTCTTCATAAGTTTGTGCAAGAGGAAAAAAATCCACATTTCTATTAAACAGAGAATACAATCTAGCAGTTCAGCACTCTAGTGACAGACAATCTACATCTCTAAGACTGAATGATTATGGTTTCAGGGTATTATTTATAAGCACATCGGACCAAACTTGGGGGGGGGAGAGGGGGAGTGAGAGAAACTTGAGCCTAAAAGCATGTAAAATATTCATTACACTTTTGGCTCAAGTTTTTCTTACACGTATGTGAGACAACCTAGCTACTGTACAGTATCAGTGATACTTTGGGGAACTACAAGATCACTGCCTCTCAGCAGCTGTATAAACAAGCCCTTTAATGACAGACAACTGGCAGGGCACATTTCCCAGTCCCTAAGCTCCCTGAGAATGTGGTATGGGTCATTCTAGAGGCCTTCACATCCTGATCGCCTGCCTTTAAGGTCACACTTCACCCCATTCACCAGTTCAGCCTCATCCTATCTTGTCCCAAAACATCAGATAGGATTAGTAGCAAAAGAAATTAAGGACTTACTGGGACACAGGTATTACAGTTTACAGGTTAACACCAGCAAAAATCTTTATTCTAACCTATATTTAACAACCAAATACAATCTTGGTTGATGCAGTAGCTCTCACCCACAGCCCCTGTGGCACTTTCAAGAGAGGATTAACTCAGGGTGCTGCTTTCAAACAGATACAGCTGATGTAAACTGGGGCTACTGTGCTCCTCTCCTCTTGACCTGACATTTTTGCAAGGACCTAGATAAGGGAATTATTCTAACCAAACACCAGACCTAGGAAAAAGGAAAAGCTTTCAAGCAATTCAAGATCCTTTTCAGTCAAATATTGTGCAATGTATGGCATCTTGTTTTAATGAATAAAAACAAGAAAAAAAATCATACATACATTAGGTTGGGGTTCATTTTGTTGTTGTTTGTTTCCCTTACATAGTGCTTCATTCTCCCTGACTCAGAGACATATTCTGATAAATTTATGAATCTATAAAGTCATGCAAAAAATTAATCACCCAATATCTATCACACATGCATTCTATTAAACTTTTAATGGTTGCTGCTGTCAAAGACTAAGAGACAGAACACAGTATGCTTGTACACAACACGCTGTAACACTAAGAAAGAGGGAACTTATTTACACCTGCTTTGGAGGACAAGCTTCTGCTCATATCACAAGAAGCAATGAAATTCTGAGGGGAACACTGTAATAAAAGCTAACTTGTATCACATAATGTCCATCTGCACATTTAACATATATAGGTAAATATAGGTAACATAGGTAAATATAGGTAAATATTTACAGTAAATAGGTAAATATTACAGTATCTTACATACAGAAAACTCCATTTAATTTCTGCTCTGTAAAGACAGCAATTTGCTGAATGAAATGTGCAGCTCTGAAGGTCACTGAAAATTTTTTTACTTTTTTTTTTTTAGTATTTTTATATAAAATAGCTGTCTTTGCAAATTGTAATTTACAAATCTCATTTCCAAGCAAAGGATTTAGCTTTACAACATTTCAATGACAGTATTTTATTTTCCTATATATATCTCCAGACTTGTCAGCTGCTATCTTACTCACACTTGCATGTAAAAAATACAATCCCGTAAACTGCCAATGAAATTTCAAAAGTATCCTGTATTATCTTAACTGTTCTCCCACTGAATTCAAAATCTTGCTATCGTGGTGACGATTATGATTTTTTAAGTTCTTACCTTTTATCTTCTGCAGTACATACGTCAGGCAATTCCCACTCAGTGAATGAGGTTCCTTCATATTCTAGAAATCTCTAACCAAAGAGTTGAAAACACTTTGCTAGTGTGAGCAAATATATCAGTCGTGACAACATATACAAATACTACTTTATAATTTTCTTAATCTTATTATGATAAAAAGATAAATGAATGTAACAAAAATAATTAAGGGACGTTTTAACTGGAAAAACAGCAATAACAAGCAACAAGCAGGGATCAATTACATTAGCAGACTGTTCAAATAAAATTATGTACGTCCTAGCTGTATAACGATTTCTCTTCCTCCTAAGCTAAGCTGACAGCATTCTGGAGAGTCTGAAGTGCTAAAGATGCCAACTCTGTCTGGCACAGTGATTCTTAGACTTTTTTTGACAATGGCACTATCAACACCCAATATTTTTTGTGAGCCACTGTACATTTTAACATCAAATTAAACCAGGAAAATGCTCTAAAGATGCTGTAAATAATCAGGAAATAAAATTAACTTACCTTTTATTGAATGTTGTACTGAGATTAATGTGACAAATTTAAATCTTTTGTTTAACACAGTTCTGTAGGACACCTGCAGATCAGCTAACCATGGCCCCCAGACCACTTTTCTGCAACCACTGTTCTAGTGTAGGTAAGATCTCAGTGTAAAATATCTGAGTGTTACATCATTATCACAGACAGAACCAATTTTAACAGAAGACTTGTATCATGACACTTACATTGCTACGGGCTATTTCTTCAAACTTAACTTTTCCTGAAACTCAGAAATTGCTTCCAGTAAGAAAAAACAGTATCAGAAAAGTATTAACATCATTCAGTAGTCCTTCAACACAATTAAGTATTAATAAAGAGACAGAAATAGCACTGTATGACCCACTGGCCATGCTGAGCATTAGCTAATAGTCCAGTTGGCCTTCTTGCCTGTTACAGCATTTTCTCTTCATGCATGCTCAACCTGCTTTTCTGAACTACTGATGTTGCTACCAAAATTCTTCTCTAAACTACTTTGTGTGTCCATTTTTAAAAAATACCTAACCAGAATATGTGGGATACTTCATCAGAATAATTGAAAACTTACAGATGTAACAATTCCACGTATCTGAATGAACTGCAGATCTCACTCCGCTTCCATTCTCCTAATAATTCCTGAGTGTGTTGCAGTTTATTGGGAGGCAGAAAATGCAGTCATATGAAAAGCCTGAATGTACCCAAATTACAGTGAAATTTGTGATAAATATAATTGCCTCAGTTCTTCATATCCAGTCAATAATGCTGAATAATTCAGAAGACAATACAACTTGAACTTTATTAGCATACACTTGTCCATGGGTTCAGTTTTACAAAAGTCTGTCCCATGCCAGTCAATGCCAGAAAAGGCAGTCACGTTCCTTTGGTCCTTCAACATGAACTCTTGCCACTTTGTGACACTTCTAAATGCCCTACTGAGCTCTCATGGAGCAGACTCAGTTTGCCCAAACAGCCAAAAAAAGTTAATATGGTCCATACATTTTAGAGGAAAAAAAATCAGTGTTGTAACATTGCATGCTCTTGCTGGTTTTGTTGCTTAGAGTAAAAAAAACAAGGGCAATAGGGAGTTTCTGCACAGTTTTAGACTAAGCTCTTACACTATGGCAAATGCCTACTTTTGACAAGGAGCAATAGACACCAGTTGTGTTTGTACTTCGGTCAAGAGTTACTACATTTTAGAATGATGGGCCCATAATACCATATGTTAAATAAAAATTCTAAACCTTGGAGTACCAATCAGTATTGATTAGCTTGATCTTCATTAAATACTTACAGGTTTTCTGGAAGTGAAGAGTTCATAGTTTTCTCCGCTGGTTCTATACCTACCAAGAAAACATACCAAAACATGAATCTCAAAACTCTTCTACACCAAATAAAGATAGCAGAACAATGGATTCATGTGCCTGAGACCACTTTGGAAAGTGGCGTTACGCTAATCCCATATTGCTAGGACACTACCATGACAGGCTCAGATTTATTTCAAGCTCTGAGGGAGTATGTGTTGATAATGGTGAGGTGTTATAATATGATTCAGCTATACTGGAAAATCACGTCCCGAAACATTAAGCTAGACCATTGTCTGGGGAGTCACAAGATGATCTACAGCCTTAGAAGCGAATGCACTAAAACAAAGTTTGCCATTGTGTCAGCGAGACCGGAGAAACTGACTTCAGCAGCTCCTTGTGGCTTTTAGAGACTTCCCATGAGCTCTGTGCAGTGATACAGAAATTATGGCCGTGGGTTTTTTAGCACAAGCAGACAAAAATATTAATACTATGGACTATACCGAATGTTTAAGGATCTATCTGCTCTTCGAAGTGTATACACACAATTGCCTCATATAAGCTGCAATTGTTCAACATGTTTGTACTGAACTACTTGGTCATAGCATCTCTTTGCACTGACATTCATGATTTAGATATTTTCAGGGGTTTTTGTTTGTTTTTAAATGTTCTCCTGTCAACTTTGTATTTAATTTTCTGCTATACCTTCCTAGCTTTACAAGACACAGTTAAAACTTTTCTCCAGCGGCTTTTATAGATCCTCAAACTCTTGTTTAGAGGAAACCAAGCAGCAGCTAAAGGAGAAAGCAACAACTAAAAGTCTACAACCTGCCAGGCAGCTGCAGTTTGCGACTGCTGTGACTCAGGTTTTTGAATAGCTGTCTTAGCAATAATTACATCATTCAGATTTACATCTATTTAATAGCTACTTTAAAAAAAAAATCTTCCCCCAGGGTTGTTGATTCTGGGAAGCATGAAAGGATGAAAACATCCAGTGAGACATCAGTTCCACTTCTAAACCCTCAAGTATGCATGATGAAGGCATTTCCCTGTTACGGGTTTTTTTCCATTCTTCCTTTTTTCTTCATGAATAAGCTTGTTCCGGTGTCTCTGAGGCAAATGGCCTCTTACACTTAGCCCCTGGTTTTACAAACACTAATTTACATTCCTAGTTTAACGAAATCAGCCAAACTAACCCCATAGGCAAAGCAGCGATGTGCTGCAAACACACGTGTGTGCAGGTTTGACATCTGTGGCAGGTACGCCTGGCCCGCAGCAGATGGAATCCCAGGGGAATCTGGAGCCCACACCAGCACCGAGCCCCTCAGGCTGGCAGGGACCAGAGGCACCCGCTCTGGGTCGGGAGCGGTGCGGGGACACCTGTAGCACGTCAGGCCGCAGGGAGTCCCCGAGGGCCGGGTCTGCGGCACGGACACAGGAGCCTGCGGCCACCGAACCCAGGGCCGCAGCCTGAACTGAGGGCAGATCTCAGGCACAAAGGCCACCCCCCACGGCTCCCCTCAGCGCCACCAGTGCCTCCTGCCACCTCCAGAAAGCGCAGCCGCCATCCAGCCACAGCAGGGCCAGCAGCCCGCGGTAGAGACCCGGCTCCCCCACTGCCTCCCCCCGGCCTGGTCCCCGACCGGCGCGGCGGCGCATGGGCCAACCAACAAGGAGCAGTCCTGCCGCAGGTGCGGCCCCCGAGGACTACACACCCCAGGGTGCACCGCGCCCAGCTCGGCGCGGCGCTCGGCGGAGAGGCGGCCGCGCAGCGCGCTGGGTAGTGTAGTCCCAGCTGCGAGGCGCGGGGCAGCCGCGCAAGGGCGAGGACGGGAAAAAACCGCCGGGAGCGGCGACGGTTTATCTGCGGGGGAGCGGGGCGGGCTGGGGTTTGGCCCTGACCGAGAGCAGGGGTCTGTCTGGCGGGGAGCGGCGGGGGGGGCTGCGCTGGCGGGGCCGGTAGGCGGCGGCACCTGGACGAGGCAGCGGCACCACCGCCCGCCCGCGAAGAGGAGGCGGAGGCGGGGGAAGCGGAGCCGCCGCGCGCTGCCGCATGTGCTTGGAGCGGAACCGGAGCGGGCAGCGCGAGCCATGGCGGAGCATGGCGCCCCGGCGCCCGCCATCCCCAACGGCGAGTGCGCCGCGCGCCTACCCGGCAACAAGGTGACCGTCGTGCTGGGTGCCCAGTGGGGCGACGAGGGCAAAGGCAAGGTGGTGGACCTGCTGGCGCAGGACGCCGACATCGTCTGCAGGTGCCAGGTGAGGAGGCAGCCCGGGCGCGGGGGAGGCCGCGGGTGTCACCTTGAGGCGGGCGGCCCCGCCAACGGCCCCTCCGCCCGCCCGGCTCCGCGCGGGCACTTGTTCTCGCCCCGCTTCGCCCCTGGGTGCCCGCCTCGGCGTAGGGCCAGGCGGCGGTGCCCGGCGGGGCGGTGGGACTCCCGCCGCGCAGGGCGGGCTGCGGCGGGGTAGCGAACCCATCCCCAGCGGGGCGGGAGCCTCTTACGAGGGTCCCGCCGCTGGGCTCTGCAGCCCTCCCGCTCCTCTTTGTCCCCGTCCCGGCGCTGGGGGGGGGGAGAAGGAGGCTGAGGAAGGCGCCCTCCTCGCCGCCGAGAGCTGGCCTCCGGCAGGAGGAATGCGCCTGGGGTCGCCTCTTCCTCCCTCAGGCCCGCCATCGCCGTACTCTTTGTCTGGGGGGCGCCGGGAAGGGGCCGCGCTCGGCGGTTCTGGCAGCATCGCTGCTGAGAGCGGGGCGAGGAGCCCT
Source organism: Actenoides lindsayi (assembly GCA_025331215.1). Taxonomy (NCBI): domain Eukaryota; kingdom Metazoa; phylum Chordata; class Aves; order Coraciiformes; family Alcedinidae; genus Actenoides; species Actenoides lindsayi. The sequence continues at coordinate 60,289 of WTSP01022160.1, read as the reverse complement.
CCCCGGCGGCGGCGTGGCCTAAAGCGGCGCGTACTGCCTGTGAGCGTGCCCGCCGGCCCCTCTCTCGGCCGGCTTCAAGCGGCCCCCGGCGCGGGGCCGGCGGTTAGCTACAGGCAGGATGGACGGATGCACGTGGGGGTGCGCAGGTAGTCCGCAGCAACTTAGTTGTCTTCGGATAAAGCTAGCTTGCCGGAGTCTCGCCCGCCCTTGCTTCAAGATCACTGTTGTGTCCGTCCTCTCTTTCTCCGTTTTTAACCATGTCTCTTCTGTGTATGGAGCCCTTATTCCAGCAGAAGAACAAGAAAGTGTGTCTGACCCGCAAGCGCAGTAGTCTTAAATACCTACGTTAAAGCAGCGCAGATCTGAGGGGATGTTTTCCTTAACGTGTCTAGTGTAGTAGTTTTATAGAGCAAAACATAATGAACTAAAGCTATGTACTTTTCCCCCCCTCCCGCTGAAGTTAAGAGATACAGCAGCTTAAAATGCCTGCATTATGTGCAGACGTCATGTAAGTGTTATCTGTTGTGCTTTTTTTTTTTTTGAATGCACAAATTTGCTCTTAAATAAATATATTTTAGCGTAACATTTCCCAAACAGTGGAAACACGGAAGCATAACGTTATCTAATAAGAGCTGCACATAAAACCGGTGTTTTCAAAACCAAGACAATGGCAAAGCTGATAAATCAAAAGCTTGAACTTCAGAGACTTTTTCATTTTGAATGAAACAAACATATTCTTAAATAGCTGGTTTTGAAAATTGATTACTTTTTACCGTGTATTTTTTTTTTAATTAATTTCTTCTTCTTAAATACTAAAATCTGGTGTGGTGCTGTGGTGTGGTTGCCTCACTTCGTGGGTATAGAACACAGTGACTCAGTTTGTCCTTTACAACTTTGTTCTTGAAACTTGAAGGGCATCTAAGTGAGCATGTATGTTTTGTGCTATGAACTGGAGAGACAGAGGCAGACAGGAAATTTTTGTGTGCGTGTGTTTTAATGTATTTGTTACTTTTGAATCAGCTGGCTAAAGGATCGAGGAAAGGGAAAAATGATGGCATTATCTCAGGCTTGAGTTTCGTGGCCATTTCTGCTATTTTGAACAGCTTGTTGCTCTTGCTGAAGGAAGGAGTTTTTCTTCTTTCTTCCCTTTCCTGTTGATGACTGTGCTGTTTGAGTCTCCTCCCATGCACTGACTTTGGCACTTGAACACTTCTGTAAGTTGACTTAACTAACCAAAATGGCAGGAAGCTATTTTTCATTAGATATACTTTCTGCCATTTTAGTAAATAAAACTGAATTTAATTGGCTCAGAGGACCCTGATGAAAAAAGGAGCCATGGGTAGGGTAAGCACAAATAACAGTTTCTCAGAATGAGAGGGGAAAGTAGCATTTTCTCTCAGTGGTACTGGGCTATTTAATCATCTTGCTATGTGTGCAAGCATATTCTAGATGGTTTTGTTACTGCTGGTAAATTAGAGTCTGACTCTTGTGCTTTTCACAGTGGTACAAGTCCAGAAAGACTGTACCACACTTAGTCTGCCCTGTGTTAATATCAGCTTTGTGTAATTGGAACTTCTGATTTTCATCGATAAATTCCTGTTTATTCTAGAATGTTTCTTTCTATTCATCATGCCAGAGAGTTGGTAGAATGCTGGTGGATGAGATCAAGTGTTTCTAGCGTGTTCTTTTGAAAAATTTATCAGTACACTGTTTTCTTGGAGGACCAGGAAAGTTGTAGCAGGTCTAAGATGCCTTCAAAGCTCGCGTTGTATTTGCAGGGAAACTGGGAGCGCTAGTGTGACTTTCACATCATGGTCCCTTGTTCTGTGCAGATGCAGGTCATGAAAATGGTCCTGTCCCAGAAGTGAGCACTGACTGTCACTTTCACAGTGCCTGTAAAGATATTGCAAGAAGTTGTACTCTTGAAATCTACAGCCATACCTTCTTGTCTCCTGGGTAGCAGATGTGCTAATAACTTCAGTCACTTGTTTAACTAGCAGTCTGTGATATCTGAGTGCTGGCTTAGGTACAACCAACCAAATAAGTGTGTCGGGAAATAAGCTGTATTACGGCTCTACTTCTAAGTACTATGCTCCTAAATATTTTATCTTATGTTTAGAGAGTGCTGAAAGGACTGTTGTGCTCAATGCAAGAGTATGGGATTTTCAGGAGACAGATTCACATTTTTCCAAAGTAGTGCTATGGTTCCAATAACAGCTATTTGAAGAGACTAAACTAAAATTAAAATACATCTAGAGGCTGCATGTGGGTAGTTGCTAATGCAGCTGCACTGGCATGTATGATGGTTTCACAGGGGCACTGCTAGTGCAGAGGGGTCGGATGTGGTTAATGCAAACATGTCTTATATGACAGTCAAAGTATGTACTTGTTCTTCTGCTGTTACATTTGAACTGGCCTTTATTTACCTCTAGGAGATATCTGGTAAAATGGTACTTTTGATAAAAGGGATGTGTTGGTGAGACTTTTGCACTTAAACCTATATCCAGTCTTCAGTGGCTTACAGAGCAAAGTCTGTTTACCTGCTCTCACATAAATCATAGTTCAGACAGTAAAATAGAGCAAGAATTGGTTTCAGATTCAGGAGTAGTTGCCAGAAAAACTGTGCTTTTGTGTTTTTTGATTGACATTGTTTCCTCTTAGTAAGCTGCTAGCCTTGCTGCCATCAAACCAGGCAATTTTTAAAAGTATGCATTGTTTTTTTGTTAATTACACAGGTAAGCGAAAGTTAAAGGAAACCATCCCTTGTTCTGATTAAGGGACCTCCTACCATTGCAGAGTGCAAACAAATTAGGGAATTTAATTACCAGAGTTTCATTTGCTAGTGGATATGGAAATGGAAAATTAATGCAAGGAAATGATTGTAGATAATCATTTTTATCAAAACAAATACAGTATGTGTCTCTTGCATTAACAGCACTCCCTCCACCCAATCTACGAGTGTGTGCAGTATAGCAAAAAAATGTAATGTTGCACTACAATATTCTTCTCTTATCTACTCATTTCATTAGCAAATTTTTGGTTACTTCCTTTTCTTCCTTTTGGAGGTAGCTGATTTATTCAGAGCTTATAATTCACACAGGTGAATAAGATTTCTAAGTCTTCAAATTATTTTTAAGCCACGTTCCTTCTGCTAAAGAATCCTGTTTTCTTGCTTTTTCAGTTCTGTTGTACTTCTTGTTACTACTTCAGAACAGAACTACAGCTTCTCACTGAATCTTCTCAGCTGATTTCAGTGTGGTCTGCCCATGACTTACCGTTACTGCTCTGCCTGCTGTGGGGTCACACGATTCCTGCTCCTGAGCTGCTCATGCATAGTAATTACAATGCGTGGATTCTTCATACTCCCTTTTCCTCTTCCCCCACCCAAACAACAGTGTGTACAGTGACGCCACCACTGATCACTTGATATGTGGCAAGTACAGTGGAGCTGTTCCTAGGGAGGTTTTCAGTGGGCAGATTCTTGGGCTTAAGCAGTTACCATCGATCAGCTGATAATCTGCCCCCAGAAGTCCTCAGACCAATGCTGCCTAATACCTCCCTATCACTAGTCTGTATATAGCCACTTTGGTTTTAAAAACTGAAATATTCTTATCTTCCATCCACCAAACGCATTTTTTTCTTTTTCTAAACATTCTTGTTTGAGAAAGTGTTTTAGTCTAGAGCCTTTGCAGACCATGCAGAATTAGGAATATCCGAATTAGTAGCTATAGGCATTGGTGCTTTTTTAGCTGTGCAGGCATTTGGTACGTGATGTCTCGAGCTCTCAATTTTTTTTTTAAGTGCTGGGTGCACTTTTGGACCTTGTAGTGGTTGACAGCGTGCCAATAATGTGCTCTGGTGAGGAAAGAGAGGTCAGTAAAATGAGGTTTTTGGCCTGCCCTATCAGTGAGTCATATGCTTTACAAATCTGCTTTAGAGCATCACTGACAGGTGATCTCTTGTTATTGTGAACAATCACATGTCTGAATTATTTCAAACAGAATAACAGCCGAAATCTGATTTTCCAGTTCATAAAGTTTGTACCGTTAACAAAGTAGATCTTAATAACACTAAAGAACAAATTACACCTTCATCTACTGGCTCCTTATTGTTCTTTCAGTCTTACTACAAAAGCTTACTGTGTTTGGTTGGTTAAAATGCTGTACTCTGTAACAGCTTATTAAGATTTCAAATAAATTTTTTTTTATTTCTACTGTACTACCTCATACATTTGGAAGATGTTTTCTGTAACTTTTTGGATTCCCTGTCCTTTTTGAAATATTCTTGTGAAATGTAGCAAACATTGGTGGAGTTGCGTTCACTGAAGCAATGTAGTGCTTAACATTTCAGCATTTTGCTTGTTCCTTATCTGCCTGCCTTACTTGATTTATCTCTTGGGTATGGACTAGATGGTCTGTATTCTGGATGTAGACAGTGAATCCTGGTCCCCTCCTTACATATTTGTAGGCACTGCAACTGTATAAGTGTTTGCAGATCAGGTGAAACTAAGCCAAAACCAGTTCTAAAAAGTCTTTCTGAATATCGTTTTTCAATAGCAGTTCCTCAGAGCACATTCTATCAGTACAGGGGAAATGTGTGGAGGTTTTGATATGAGTAGAATCACAGAATTGTTCTGGTTGGAAGAGACCTGGTCACCACTAGACCATGTCCCTAAGCACCACATCTGCACCTCTTTTAAATACTTACAGGGATGGTGACTCCACCTATTAGACGTAACAAATAAATCATTAACTTTATTTAGGAGAAAAACAGGTGAATGTGTGAAGCAGAATGTGCTTGTTCTGTCATAATGCTGCCTCAAACCACACTCTTGATCTTGTTCTGATGCAACAATTCTTGTATTACACGTTCACAAATTTTGAAGTCTAGCCAAAATTTTAGAAACTTCTTTTAAGTGTGTAACATGATGTCTGCTTGAACTAGCTTGGGGTCTCAGAAACAGAAATGGATTGCCAAGGAAAATTGCTGGCTGCTGGATGTTGTCTGTACTGAAATCCAGGAGTGGGTTATACAGTAGAGTTTGTTAGCTGATAACTCACTGATGGTGAAGGGAGGAGAAAACAAGAAATGAATCACAAAATTTGGAATGTGAGAGAATGAGTTAGTTATCAAAACCTTATTTTTGTAAATTATTTTTTTTAAAGGGGAATGGTTTACAATCTAAAGTTCAAAATAGATTTTTGACCGTATGTATTGAAATGAGAAGAACACAGCCTAATAATTGCAAAGCTGTATCTGGCTAGAGTGCAACACAAGGGTTCAGATACATCTGATCAACTTCTTAAAGGTGTGTCCAGCATTCACAAAACTTGACTGTGGAAAGAAGGAGCCTTTCTTAAGTTTCTTCTAAGTAATGGCAGTATCCCACTTTCTTGTTGCATTTGTGACTTCTCATCTAAGAGTTAAATGAAAATGTTTACAACCCTATGATGCCAAAGCAACATTGACTTGCTTCTTGCCCAACTTGGCAGTCACTTGTATAGCTAGCTCAGAAACAACAGTGGTTGCCCTGAGCGAAAAATGAATACTGGAATGTGGTAGCAGTAAAAGTAAACTGTAGAAAAAATTATGCACACACACATCCGATGGGTAGAGTAGAAAGGAGTGTATGGCTTCTTCCAGAACACTGCATGAGATAACATCTCTTTAAACTAGACAACTAATTTCAATTCTAGAGGAGATAATTTGAAAGACTTCTTTGCTCTACCCTGAGGCATCGTATTTTTGAGATAGACAACTTGGCATGATTACATCATAAGAAAAGGCAGTGATTGTCATAGTAGACTTTTTGGGTAGATAGTTCTCTTAAATGCATGTCTTAGTATCTAGGAGCTGCTTTAAATACTTGAGTAATTACTGTCAGTATAGAGAGCCATTCACAGCATGCTTTTGATAGTAATTTCGGTGTGCTTTTCTAATAAATCTTTTTTGCCCCTGTGCATGTCCACTGTTCGGTAAAGTTTCAGTAAGGTAGACCAGTCTCAGTGGTTACAAGAGTACTGCTGTAAATGAGGCATCAAGGTTTGAACTGCACTTGTGTCTTGATGTGTTCAAAATGGATTTAACTGTTCTGGTTATTATACTAATGACTAATCTGCCCTTTACTAGTGAACTTGTGCTCTGAAAATAAAATGCATGTTTTCAATTTGTGGATCTAAAATGGAAGAAGATAGGTTATTGTTCCTCCATTTTAGTTCAAATGCATTATATTTTTTTTGTGTGTTCCTGCAGTGGTTTCTTATTTGCATGTTCTACATATGTGTGTATGCGTGCCTCATGCTTAGGTGTGAGGCTTTCTTTGCTATCATGTATGGCACACATTTACTCTTGTTCTTTGTGCTCTACACAAATGTTTTGAGGGTTTTTTTTTCTTTGTTTTTGTGTTTGTGTTTTGATGGGGTTCTTTTTGTGTGTGTGTTGTTTTTTTGTTGGGTTTTTTGTTTTTTTTTTTTTAAGCTAGTAGTATTTTTGCTTTCAGTTTATGAACAAGCCACTCTGGTTTCCTTTTGGTTTTGCTTATTATCCAACTTGGTACATTAATGTTTCCTATTAGACTATTTGTGCCTTTTGAAGAAGAAGGAAGAAACAACTCCCAAGTCTGAAGGTAGAATGACCTTAAGATTAAGAGTGAGGGTCTTTCAGTAAATGATGGATTTATTAAGTGCATGCATTATTCCTGGCAGAGTCCCATGTGCCAGGAAAATTGAAGAACAGCATATCCCTTTCCCTTAAACTGGAAGGATAAGCAATCAAGTAATTTGCATACTTTTCAGGTAAATCAGTGAGATTGGTTGCAACCCCAGGAACATGGAACATTTCTGAGCAAATTCACCCCGGGAAAAAGTTCTGGTTGAGAATTATAAATATTTGAGTATGGCTTTGTATCATTTTTCAGAGTAGTTCTGGAAAATGAGATTCCATGCTTCTTCAGTTGTTGGCTTAACTTAGTTTCAGATGAGCTCTTAAATTTGCAGGCATTGCATATAAAACATACTGGAGCTTGCAACTCCTAGTTTGATTTTTTTTTTTTTAAATTTAATTTTTTTCATGTCCTTGGTAAACATTTATTTGGGTATCCATAAATATACTTCAACAACATTAAGTATTTTCTTATGAAGCTTTCTGGTTGTACCTTCATATTTAGCCAAACCCAAAACAAAACCCCAGGCAGTGTGTTTTGGCCCCAGTGTTCTGTTAGTTGAGTTTTGGTAGTTGCTGGTTAAGCACTGTAAACCTGAAGTCCTACCTGATAAACTTTATTGTACTATTTTAATTCAGCAAGAAAAGAATGTTTTTGTTTAAAACAAGCATCTCTCTTTAACCCTGCCAGTAAAGGTCACAATGCAGAAAGGTTGCTGAAGTAGTCATAAGTTGTATGTTCTGAAGACGGGCATAAGTCATAATTACTATTTTGTTAAATTAACTTAAATTACCAAGACTTTGCCATAACTCCAAAAAAGATTGGTTCTTATTTGTCCAGTGAATCAGCTCAATACACAAATGTTTTTTATGGGCTTTTGACTCATACAGCAATGCAATTCTGGAAGAAAAAATGCTGTTCATTATTATTATGAATGTTCCTCCATGCTTTATACATGATTTGGAGGCTGTTCCGCATAGAATGTAGCAAACTAAAAAGTTCTTGTGCTATGGGAACATTCAAAGTGTGAAGACTTGCCTTGCTGCAAGGTTGTTCATACCTTCTTTTGAGGTTAGCAGTTTGGATCCAGAATACACCTTTTTAAGAGTTACACTTCTAAAAATTGCTTCAGTCTTCAAGAGCTAGAAGGTAAAAAAATAAATCCTAAAACTGTAGTCAGGTACTTGCATTAATATTGTTGCTAATTCTATTCGGTTTTTTACCCAAAATATTTTAGTTAAGATACTTAAAAGCTATAGGATGCAAGAGGAAATAAGCCATCTCACACAGATGAGGGAAGTGCTGAAATGATTTACCTTAAAATTACCATAGATTTCCTATTAGAAATACCATTCAGACAATATGTTTAAAAGGAAGTCCTCTTTGATAGAATTGATTAGTCTTCAATATGTTTTCCAGCGATGCAGTCTGGACCATGGCACAGTATGGTGGTAACTGGTGTGTTTATGTCATGTATGTGGACGTGTTGTTTGTGATAAGTACTGCTTTCCAGTGCTTTGATAGGGGTTTTTGGCTAGCAGGAGTCACTTGTTTGATTGATTGAAATTTGAAGCTTGTTTCCAGTAAAATGTCAACTAGCAGATGACTTTTTTTTCTTTCCAAATTAGTATTTTCAGGCACTCAGAACTATTGGAAAAAAGTTTGTTTCCTAAGAAAGTTTATCAAAGGGTCTGCAGATGTGCAATACTTGCAGTTGCCTTTGCTATTTTATACCCCCTCTGTGCAGTGTAATGATTCTGTTCACATTTGTCAGGGTGGGTATGTTTTAGAATAGCATCTTGTTTTGTGTAGTACTGACCAGCCCATTGAAATTGAATAGATGGGTGCAGAGTCTTGGGTGTGGTGCTTACAGAGAAGGATTTTTAGGCTACTTAATCTCCTTTGGCAAGATGAAACTTTTTTTTTTCATTAAAAACCAGTAATACCTCTATGCAGTTTAACACCATAAAAGGAGTATTTCAAACATGGTATTTTGTAGGGAATGTTTTTTGGAATGAGACTTCTAGAAAACAGGTAAATATGGGGTTTTGTTATTAGGGTTGCTGTCATTCTAACAGTACTTGGGTGATAATTTGTCTATTAGTATGCATCTTTCTGTCAGAGCCCTGTATACTTAGCTGTTCTGCATGTTGAATAGCTTGGATGTTTCAAGATTACCAGCTAACGGTCAGGTGGCATAATGCTTTTTCAAGGAAATGATCTAAGCATAAAGCACCAGTAAAACTAGATTAATGCCTATTTAAAAAGCTTATGCGTTTATTTTACAACAACAGGTTTTGCTTAAAATATTATAGAAGGGATAACGATCTTGTGCCTGATTTTACTTTTGCTGTTCCACTTAGTGACTTAAAATACTTGTTCTTTATGACTTTCACATGTTGTCTCCAAATAAATGGAAAGAAATGTTTTCATTCCAGTCCAGCTGGCACCCTTTTGCGTTGGATATGTGCAGAAGTTTAAAAAAACACCAGCACAACAAAACAATAACCAAACAAACCCCTGAAAAACAAACTAACAACTCTTTAAATAAAGAGTACTAGGAAACTTTCATGGCTGAGGTGTTTGGTTTATTTATTGCATCAAGGATATGATTAAAACAGCTATTTCTAGGATGGCCAACTTTGTAATTCCATGAATTGTTTGAACTGATACTGGGGGTGTGTGTGGAAAAAAGGTGTTTGCTTCTCCCTTCACTTGGAGCAAGCTTGTGTTTTTCCTTGTTATCAGCACACATGTGCGGTGTCACCTGGTGGCAGTTACTCTTTCAGCATTGCTGGCAGTGGTGTAGGCAGCAACTCTGATCTGAAAACTGGAGACTGGGTCCAACCATGAAACCAACCATGCTGTCTTTGTTGTGCTGCTTTCAAAGTCTTGAGCAACAACAGTGAGCCTAGGTGTCGACTACCAGGCAAAGTCAAAAGTTAAGGAAGGACGATGTTGTATTTGTATTACTTTGTATGACAAAGTCCATGCTCCTCTCAGTAGAAAAGTTGGGGATATTCAGTTAGAGATACTTTTTAACATTAATTTGGTAAAGCTGTGAGCTGCTGAAAGGGCTGATCCCTTGGTCACCAAAGAATCCTTAGGGAGAAGAGAGAGAACAGCTCCAAATACTGTTGAAAGATAAAAGGAGGAAAAGCAATGTGAGGAAAGGAGAAAGTACAAACAAAGTGAATGTTTTTGACTTTTTAAAATATGCTTCAAAATACAGCACTGAGAAGATTGCTGACTTCTGAAAACCAATTTTGGAAACCTCAGAGATGTTAAAACGACAGTGCTGTGCCTTGATAGAGATGCACAATAAATGGTGCTATATCTAATCAAAGTATGCTTGGGGCTTCGGGAGTAGTAAGCCTGTGTTAACTTTTTCATAGTACCATAGTGTGTTCTTACTTTTGCTTATTGCTCTTTTTTTTTTTTTTTTTGGTAGCTGTGTTGTTACTAGATGGGGAATCTTTTATGTTCTGTTCTTTGGGAAGGCACATGCCTATTTTTGCTATATATGCAGTTTTCTGTAGTGACATGAGCCCAAGTCCAGAGGCTGCTTTCTAATGTAAAGAAAACCTAAAGACGAATTATGTGGTTTTTTTGAATAGCACTCTCTCTTAAGTGAGCTTTATTAGAATTTAAGGGAGAAGGTCATTTGTGTTCTTACCTAAATAGCCTAGTAATAAATTAATCCTGAGAGATACTTCAGTGTTAAATAAAGAACAGTTAATCATTATGCATATTAAATTTATCAAGTGCTTAGTCTCTGGTGTAATATTAACAAGATCTGATTTTATTTTTTTTCCCTAATAATACACTTCCAGTTCACACTATTCGAATTGTAGGTGACACAGCCTTTTGGGCAATAAACTGTTGTTTTTCTCTTGTGTTTGTTTTCTCACTTCGTGTCCTTGGTATGTTTCAGGGACGATGCTGTACTAATAAAATTTTCAGGCAACTAGCAGTTACCTTTTGGCATGACTTCCAGAATGAAAAGACTTACGATAAAAAATGTTGGGATATTCTAGATTGTGTCTATTGAAATGAGAAGCTCACAACATGTAAGGATTCTGCTGTATGTATCCAAACTTGAAGGTTGTGAGCAGGGGTATTCCTAAGTATGCAAAAAAACCCCAACAAATTATCTACTCTGTGGTAATTGTATATTTGAGAAAATAAATACATGCTTTTGTTGGTAGGATAAAAATGAGAATTAATCTTCAGTGGTAATGTTTGGAGTATTATGATTTTTTTTATTTTTATTTTTTTCTTAATAGCTGTTTAAACTGACAGATGTGAGGTTTGGAAAGAGAGACGAAAAAGGTTCTTAAATTATTTTTGAGAGGCAGTCTTAGGTTCAAAATTTTGATTCTGCTGTCTGACATATGATCTGAGGCTTTACAATACAGTATCTAATATTGTAACATCTGGTGAGATGCAGCAGTGGAAAAAGAAAAATGTTAAAAATATTTTTAGGAAGCGCTTAAGGAAACAAGTGGGTTTTTTGTGTGTGTATTGTATTGGGTTTGTTTTGGTTGGCTTTTTTTTTTTCTTTTTAATAACATGTTAGACGTGTAGGGTTAGGTGACTCTTGTAACAAGTGTATCAGAGCATGGAAACCATGGAAGCAGAGGGAGAGAACACAAAACTTAATGAAAGAAGGTTCAGTGGGTTTGTGTCTAGCAGGTATTTGGACCTTGAAAATTCTTTTCTGGTGCCACCTGTGCTGTGTATCCTGAATTGTTTGGTTTTGGTCTCTGCAAGTTTAACTTACGTAAAAATTGCTAAAAGGGTATTCCTTTTTTTCTTTAAAGGGCTTTCTTGCTTGTTTTTTGCATTAGGCATTTGTGTTTTTGCTGTCCTTCAGAAAGCCTCTTCTGCATAATTTTAGAATAAAATATTGCATTGCAATACCAAGCAAGTAAAGTCTTGATTCTGTCAGACTTTCCTGACTTTGCCATGCCATTTTATCTTGCAGATTATCTTTCTTCTTCTTCTTTTTAAAAAAGAAAAATAAAATTAAAAAAAAAAATCTATGCATTATGATTTCTCTTACTCTGGCAAAATCAGCTCTGCCTTGGCTTCCTGACCCCTTCCACAGCCTGCATTCTGACTGGGCTTTCTCTGCTACTGTTCTGCAGAATAGGAAGAAAGCATCCCAGTGAACAAGTTCTTTGTTCAGAATGCCCCTGATGCCTTCTTGTACCTTTCAGATATAAGAAGTCATCTCCCCCCCCCCCCCAAGTCCTTTTGTGTAGTCCATCTATTTGTAGCCGAATCCAGAGCTGCATTTCTCTAATGAGTATGTTGGCTATGGTACAGTTTTAGGCTCAGTTGGAGGAGATCTTGCTGGTGTGCAGGGAGAGACAGACAAAATGAGCCCCTGCTGCCTGCACGTAGTGTATTACACACTAAGCAAGATTATCTTTTGGTCTTGCCACACACTTGGCCTCTTTGTCTGCGTTGGCCCAAGGTAGGTGTTTTGGCTTTCACACGGCTGGGAGAGAACCCCTCTAGTTTGGGTACTTAAAAGGTTGCCAAGATATGGTAGACTCATTGCTATATTTAGTTAACTGAGGAGTATTGCCTGCCTCCAGAAATGACTCATATATCTTAATTTCCCTCTGGCAAAAGCTTTACACAATGTATTGAAGATCATTTGAGCATGAACTTTGTTTAACTAATAGTGAAAATAAATTCCACAGTTAGTTCTCCATTAATAATGTTTAAACATTTGAATCAAAGGAGAGTTAGCTTGACCGACCTAACTAGTCCTGTTTGGTTTCGTGTGATGAGGGAGAAGGAGTGAGAAATCCAGATGGAAAGCGCCGAAGCCAGGAGTGATTTCAACAGTTTATACCTTGAATTATGCCCAGAGGCAATAGTTGCCCATGTTACAAAGATTGTTGGCATGATCATCAGTTTCTATAGGAGGGAAAAATAAAATCAAAGACATTCATGCCCCGTAACTTAATAACAACTCACCCCTCCACCCCACCACCACTAGAACTCTGAGTTCAGGTTTATGTAATTAGAATTGTTTACCAAAGTTGTGCAATGTCTAAGCACACAACATGTGTACACTTCACTGCTAGTTCACTGTAAGTGTACAGTGTGAAACATTCTTTTAATATATTACAATTCCTAACTGTGTAACTATACACTTGCACTTCTGCAGTTAGCGTAGAGCATACCTGTAAATCAAGAGCAGAGTTTTGGAAACTGAATTAATGAAATGCTGTTGTTGTAATGCTCTCCTAAAATATTGTTTGAAATTGAAAATATTGTTCCAAATGACACATTTTGACAGAATGATGTCCAAAATAGGATGGGGACAGACTTAATGGTCTATCAGCTACTGTCAATAGCACTTTTGGGATTGAATCTCTTCATGTTTTAGGCATTTTAATATTACAAACAACTGAATTCTGAGATTCAAATTTTGAGTCTAATCTGAAAACAAGCATTTGGAAACCTTGAGGTACTAGAATGGCCTAACAGTGTCTCTTAAAGTATAACTGCTCACAGTAAACATGTAGAAGTATGTATAACTAGCTTGTTTCTAGATGAAGCATGAGCTGTGCTGTGAATGTAGTTCAAGGTTTAAAAGGTAAAATGCCATTTTTATTCTATCAACCATGGGGTATTTTTTGATAAGCATGGAACTAACTCACCTGGGTATCACTGAGCGGTGCAAAGGGGAAATCCTGACAACACCAAATGCCAGCAGATGTGTTTTCATGATCGCTCTGAGTCTGTGTGCTGTACACCTTACTGAAGCAGACCTGACTGCTGAACTTTAAGTTACCATGTCTGAATGGCACCAGCAGCTTGGCTAACTTTGAGACCTCAGAATTTTTTGTTAATGTTGATCTTATCTCTATATTGACCAATTTTTCTTTCTCTTTTTTTTTGACAATCATGATGCTAGAAAACATTTTTTAAAAAAAAAATAAATTGAGAAGCAAAACATGAAATTCCATCATCCAGTAAGCAGCAGATTTCAGATGAGTAGTCACTCGCTAATCATAGTGTTGCTGATGGGTTAGTCCAGTTTGTTTATGCTGCAATGGGAAAGTTTGGACTCATCTTCCCATTTGTAAATTATTACTACTTCGGTACTGCAGTGTTGTACTTAGATTTATTTACTGAGTTTTCATTGAAAGCATGTCAGCGTCTGCTGAATTTGTCTAGACTGATATTGCCAGTGGATCTAATAGAAGGGAATAATTTGAAGAAATCTGATGAGGAAGAAGAGAGCTACCACTTTCAGCAGATGTACCTGACTGTAAATGCTAATTTAGTACATAACTGTTTGTTCTTCTCCAAGAAGGGTTTGTTTTGCTTAGTTTCTCAAACACTGAGTAGAAAAACGATGTCTTTAGTAAAAAAAGCTTTCACTTTCTGTGTATGTAGAGAACTTTATAGTTCTTAGAATATTATTGAGTTTTGGAGTACCTTGCAGTAGCTCAGGAGTATCAGCATTGCATTTCAGAAAGAATTGTAAATGATTTACCTGCTAGTGTTAACATCCTTTTAAATCATAGATACAACTGTAGAGTTGGTAGACTGCTAAATAATTCTTAACAGCTACTGCGGAGTAGAAAGGATGGGAGGAGGAGGGTTATTCCTGAACTTTTATCATCATCTTAAAAGAATAAACACAAACAACTTGGTTTTGGTTTTTATGACTTCCATATGTTTCATGTTTTGTGAATCGAAAACTTGGCATTCTCTGATTAAGTCAGATAATTAAGTGAAAACCATCTGCATCCACAAATCTTTACGACTTCAAGGTACTGTTCACTACATGGAAAAACTCTATATTGTATTACTAAATTATTTAAACTTTTCTTAAATTCAGACATTTCCTTTGGGGCAAACATTTGTAAGTCTTCCCTCTGTTTCTAAAAGCTGTGGAATTGCTCTAAGTCCTCAAATAAATAATGATGAAATTGAGAATTTTCTATGCGAACTTCACTGAGATGAGGCTTTTACCTGTGGCATGTGTGTTTATATACTGTCTCAAATGTTTGGTATCTGAGAATATTCTTTATTTGTAATGACAGGTACATGGCTTTATGTATTGCACTCATGCTTTGCAAATGTAGAAGTGGTGAGTAGCTGTTGAGTCCATTGCTTAGAAAAGACCTTCAGTGATACGTTATGCTGAAATATTTCAGACTCGTAATTCCACATATATTTCATACAGTTTCTTTTTTCGTATTTTCATATAATGCCTTTCTTGAGTTTGTCTTGTGATTGAAAAAAAGCTTTGATTAAAAGCCTTTCTTTTAAGGCTTTCCTTTTGTGAAGCAGTTTAGTCCAAGGTGCCTGTAAAGGATGTTCCTGTAGTTATGATGAACAGAACCGTTTTGTGTGTAACCTTGTCTTGCACAAATGATTCAGTCACAAGAGAGCGTAAGCTTGTTTTCAAAAGTACAACAAACAAGAACTGGGAATATTTGGTAAATATTTTGTAATCTTTAGTTTCATAAGCCTGTCTTGACCTTCTTTAAGACTTGGTACACAGACTTCTTTTTGTATTTTAGACATATTTCATAGTTCAGCAAATCTCTTAATTCTCTCTTTGTCATAATGAAAAAAGCTAGAAATATTAAGTGTTACTTTGATGTAGGTGATTTCTGGTAACCTATGAAACCACAGTGGTCTTAGTTCCCTCTAGAGTCACTCCTTAACATCACATTTCAGATACAAATGACTTGTACTATTACAAACCTCTCATCGCTGAGGAGGTATAGAATGAAAAAGTTAACTTTGCTGGTTACTACTCATAGAAAAACACTTAAAAGACTGAACCCAGAATTCAGAACAACAAGCCTGCATGTTGCCAAACAGCTGAACTTACCTTCCCAATAACTATATGGTTTTGTATACGCAGTTTAACTGGTTATTTTTTTGGTTTTTTTTCTTTGCTAGGGTTGCAGCTTTGCTTTTAATACTTACTCTCCATAACTGTAATAGGAAGTTGGTAAAACTGACAATGACTTTTAGAAACGTTTGCATGTGCTTAAATATTCTTCTGTCCAGTAATTTTTAGAAACATTTCAATCTTATTCCAAGCTTTTGTACCTTTGATGAACCAAAATACTGTCCAAAGTCTGTATGGCCGATAATACTGATGTTGAAATTGTCAAGTTTAGCAAAACAAGTTTGACTGATTTCCTGGGAGAAGAAAACCTCTGAAAGATCTTTTGCCAGTAACAGAAATGTAAGCTGCAGAATTGGAGCTGGAACCACTTTATTCCATCTCTATACTCTGTGTTCATTTGTCTTTAGTATAAAAAAACTGTTAATACTTTTTTATTTTTTATTTTTATTTTAAATTTTTCCCCTCAGGGAGGCAATAATGCAGGGCATACAGTTGTTGTGGATTCTGTGGAGTATGACTTTCACCTTCTGCCAAGTGGGATCATCAATCCAAAAGTCACTGCATTTATTGGTAAGTGGGACATCTCTAAAAATAGACAATGCTGTAGTTGCAAACTTCTGTCATACTAAAATAACAAAATGTATCTGAGAAATACAGGATCAGGACTTTTCTTCCTCAAATTCTCACAGGCTTGAACTGCACTACTGCCTTCTAAATATTCACGCAATTGTGAAATTTGGATTACAGAGTTTTTCTCTTACTGTCTTGGATAGTTCATCTTTGTTTTATCTGTCCTATCAATGCAGACAGCAAACTGCCCAGCCTATCTTCCTTCTCCCATTCCCTCTTATTTTCTTTGCCAGTTATTTCTCTTATTCTCAGAAGTCCTCTTCTGTTTTAGTCTTCAGCCCTGCTAAATAACTGCCAGTACCTCTTGAAACATAGATCTTTCCTCCTTTTTCCATTGGATTGCAAAATGAATGCTGACTCCAAAAGACTTCTGCATTATATAGTTCTTAGCAAGAAGTCCTCTCAGGATAGTGTATTAGAAGGTTTAGGGCAGTGGCAGTACTATGTGATGTCAGGATCCATGATCTGTTGGCTTTCTGAAAGGGGGTTTAGATAGATGTGTTTGTTGTCCCTACAAGCCTACTTACTGTCCTCCCTCTCTTGGAATCCTATTGCCAGTCCTACGTGGCGTGTTTTCTTTGGACAGCTTGTATGAGCAACCTCCTTAGTAATGCTGTGTAGCCCTTACAATTGCCCTCTAAAAATGAGGGTAAAACCTGTCTACACAGCGTTACAACTACGTGAGTTCCTGTGTGCTGCTTCACAAATCGGGTGAGTGTCTGGGTCACTAAAGGATGTGACCTATCAACACTTCCATCCTGGTTTTTTGATAGCCAGAGCTCCTGTCCCTTACACAGTGTTTTTCTCCAAATCACGACTCTATTGCTATGCTCTTCCTATCGCTTCTTTTGTACATCTCATTGCTTTCAGCCTTTAGTCTTGCCTCTCAGCTTGGTACATGTACCAAGAGTAAATGGTCACTGGCAGTTTGCTAAACAGTGTAGCAACCGAAGAGCCTTCTGTCACTAGTTACTCAATTCATAAACAGTACTTGCTGAATTCTTGGGTCCAACTTGTAGTGACTACAGTCAGTGTTAACTCTTCACACGATGGGAAGTAGTGGTTTACCTATTTATTGCCTCTTTTCAGCTGTTATGTTGTCACTTGATAGCGGGATAGTTTTGGATCAGCTTGCCCTGCCTGCCCTGCCCTTCTGCAGAAATGGAACCAAAGGGCATGGAAATAGGTTCCCTCAGATGAAGGGGAGGTTGGGATGTTAATTGCTTCTAGTTTTGAGGGCTGTGGCAGATGCCACTACTTTTATTCTCTTTTGATGTGTTACTGTATTATGTTTCTTTAAAAGGTTATTGCTTGAAAACAGTAAAAAAAAGATGCCTGTTTGCCATGTTTTGTTTGGCAGCCTCAGGGCTGAGTAGGAACTATGCTATACTTTCGAAGTATAGTAAGCAGGAGAGAGTTTTTTAACAAATCTGCTTGTCCGTATCTGCTGTCTCTTGATCTTGTCTGTTCTGAAGGTTGTTCTCGCTTCTTTTAGGTCTGTCTTGTGTTTAACATCTCTTTTGGGGAAAAAAAATCTGGTGTAGGATTGCACTGAAAGGGCTTAAAGGTTAAAAAAAGAAGGGGCAAGGGCAAAATGATTAGTGTGTTATAATAGATTATTACTATTGATTAGGACTCTGTACCATGAAGGTTATAGTGAAGTCTTAAATACTTCATATTTTGTTGTTTAGAATGCTTTTCTCTTTGTAGAGTTAGGTGACATGCAAACAGTTTCAAATGGCAGGTCCCTTCATTCTTTAGCTAGATGTTATCATACTGATAGCTTTGGATCAAATGAGTTTGGTATGACCTCAAGATGGTTCAGTTCTGCTATATGGAACTGCTTCTTAGGCGCTCAGTGTTGCTGGTTAATTTGTATGAGCTAGTAGTCTTATTTTTGAGCAATGTGACAGCAAGTTTGCTTTTGATAAAGCTTTTTCCTCTGTTATTTTTGCTAGTCTGTTAACAACCCTAGCTCTATATACACATGGAGTATTCTGTGCCTGTTTACAGGAGAAGAGTGCCTGAGGGGATGATAGTGTTTATAATGGTGACAGAGACGTGCTAAGCTTTTAAAAAACAATAGGATTATTAAACAGAGGTACAAAGAGGGAAGTTAATTTTAGATATAAGGAAGAGGAAGTTGCATTCTGCACTGTCCCACAATGCTCTTGCTGTTCATCCTGCTAAATTGCAAGTTTGTTGAGTGTATTAAAAAGATTCAATGCATATAGTTAGAAATGTAGACTGAGGTGTAAATCCGCGTTTTACAGCGAAATTCCTGAAAATAAAAATTGTCATGTCTTGAAAGTTTAAAAACTTAAAATACTCTGTATACAAAACATGAAGTGTCTTAGAGTTGTTTGCAATATTTTTTTCGCATGCTCAATGTAATTGTGTAAATTTTGTGTAATGGTTTTCTTCAGGAAATGGTGTTGTAATTCATTTGCCAGGACTCTTTGAAGAAGCTGAAAAAAACTTAAAGAAAGGAAAAGGTGAGAAAATGTTAAGATACTACTCTTAAAAAAGTTCGTGGGGCTGCTCTCAAAAGATTTAGATAGAGGATGCCTCTGTAGAGGTTATATACACTGTGTGTTTTCCCAGAGCTCTGTTTAGCTGCTGGTTTCTGATAGGAGTCTTGCTAGAAGACAGGCAAAAGGAATCTCTGTAGAGTTTTGGAAGACAACATGCTCTAAATATGAATTACCTGCAGGTATTTTGCTTTGCTTAAAGCGGTGAATTTAAGAAGTGAAGCAACTTGTTAAAGGGTGTTACCTGTTCATAATTGGTCTACCTCTTAAAATACTAGCATACAGTTTGATGATATGTAAACAAATGCTGTGGTAGTCTCTTACTGATTCAGAACTCAGTTTTTGAATCTATTATGTCAGAGGCCATGCTTGCCAGCAGTCTGCTATAAGTGAGATAAATCACTGGTCTAGATTATTCAAAACCAAAAAGCTACTAATTTATTGCTAATATTGAAGAACTAGTAGAATAGCTAGAACTCTTCCTCAGAATAAGCCTGACTTTCTCATCTTTATAGGCTGATACCAAGTTTTAATTACTTAAATCTTGCATTTTTCTTCTGGAATGTGATTGTTCAATCTTTAAATAGATTGACTGAAGGCTAAACATAAAAAGTACTTATCCTTTATACATCATAAGACAAAAATGCTATACAAAACATAACAGGAACTATTTATTTTTGTCTTTTAAGGGCTAGAAGGCTGGGAAAAAAGACTAATAATTTCTGACAGGGCTCATATTGGTAAGTGCCTGCTTGTGGTTTGGATTTTTTTGTTTGTTTTGTTGTTGTTGTTCTCTGAAATTTCCATGGCGGTAAAAGAATGACAGTTTGTAGCCATCTCTTTATATAGGTATATGCATTTCTTTGGATTAAGTCTCCATATGCTGCTTTGGTTTATTGAAGGTCTTAGAAAAAAAACATTCACCATTCAGGACCCTCCCAGGTTTCTATTCTAGAGACTATTTAATCTTATTCCATAAGCATAACCTAGTCAGGAAAGCAGGTTCACTTTCCAGGGCAAAGATTAGAGGTGCAGAGCAGTCAAAAGCAGTTCAGAAGTTAATTGACTGAAGTATTCTTATCACAGAATCACAGAGTTGTTACAGTTGGAAAAGGCCTAAGATCACTATGTCCAACTGTAAAACAAAACAAAACCAAAACAAACAAAAAAACCCCCAAAACCCCCACCTCGCTGTCCCACTGGAGCATGTCCTGAAGTTCCTCATTGACATGTTTTTTATAAACACCTCCAGGGTTGGTGACTCCCTCACCTTCCTAGGCAGCTCGTTCCAGCACCTGATTACTCTTTCAGTAAATAAATTCTTCCTAATATTTAATCTGAACTTCCCCTAGTGTAACTTCAGGCTGTTTCCTCTAGTCCTGTCATTATTTACTTGAGAGAAGAGGGTGGCATCCACCTCACTACAACCTCCTTTCATGTAGTTGTAGCAAGTGATAAGGTCTCCCCTCAACCGCCTCCAAACTAAACAAAACAATCTGCCTGTCCTCACAGGTCTTGTTCTCCAGACCCCTCACCAGCTTGGTTGCCCTTCTCTGAACTCACTCCAGCCCCTTTGATTGTAATAGCAACGTTTCTGCTTGGAAACCTTGTGACTGGCCATGACTTTCTAACAAAACAGGTTCCCTACCAAGCATGCTGTCACATACTGCAGATCTGAAGGAGACTTTATGGGAAGGACACTATAGGGATGGAGGGAATGTCTGGCCTCCTTACAGGAGCTCCTCAGTCAAGTGTTGATTCCAGCCTGTGTTCCGGGTAACTGCTGTTCAGAGCCTGGAGTAAACTGGAGTCCAAACCACCAACACAGAGCTTCAGAGGCTCTTCCTTTATCAATCCTAGGATATTTTTATTACATAGATTCATCCTTTAAATTAGATATTTAGATAGTGTAACACATTAGTTACAGAACTGCATGCATTAAGAAATAGCTTTATTGCTGCTCTGGTAGTCATCTTCTGAAGATGCAAACTTTTTATAGCTTTTATCAGATAAAAGCTTGTAACACCGGAAAAAAAGGTTTTGGTTTTGATTTTTGGTGTGTGTGTAATTTTGGTTGGGTGGCTGGGTTTTTTTTTAAACAGATCTGGAATAACTTAGTGAGTGAATGTGTTATTTCAGAATAAATATGGTTTTAGTTTCAAGTAGCTACTGAATTTGAAATAGTTGAGTAACTGCTCCTAAGTTACTAAAATACTTTCTGAGAGTATAATTACTTCAGGTGAATTACTAGGTTATTAAAAAAACAGTTCTGCAATGATTATGCTGCAATGGCAGTATTGTGAAGTTTTCAGATAAACAGGTTCTGAGTAAAAAGGACCAGTTATTGGCTGTCACTCATAATCATTCAACCTCTTAACATAAATGAACTTTCAGAACGCTTCTGTTGAGAAGGTTTTGATGACAGTCTGGAGATCTGTTGCCATGATAAATATGCCTTCTCTAAAATGGGTATTGGTGATCTGTGAATGGTGAGTCTGTAACAAAAGGTCAACCAAAAATAGGTTCAATATGTAATGCTTTGAAAAAGTAATCAGAGCTTGTGAAAATGACTTTAGTTTACATAAGAGATGTTGGTGGGAGTCTTTGTATTTCCAAACGTATTTTAATTGGTGTTATCTAAAACATAAATATAAAATGCTCTAAGAAATCTTTAGAAGGAATATGAATGTTTACTTGAAGTTACCACCGTAAATTTTAGTAATGTGATGTTTTTTGCTATAACCTATTTTCCAGGATTTTTTAAAAACTCCATTTGTTCATTTTCCAAACATTCTTTTGGGCCACCATAAAGCTGAAATGGCTTAGTTACTCTGTAGGAGGTGTATCTGCAAATATTGTACAAAATATAGACTTAAAAAAAACAACAACAAAACAAAAAACTCTGAAAAACTGCAGAGTTCTTCCCTGAGAAAAATATAACTTGTAGAAGAGGAGAAAAAACCCTCTTCTCAGTATGTATATTTTTGTTTTCTACATTGATAAACAGGGCTAGAGTTGTTTCGAAGAAATTGCTACTGACATGATAATCTGTTTCACACAAATTTGCTACTTGTTATTTTTGTTTTCATAGTATTTGATTTCCACCAAGCTGCTGATGGCATCCAAGAACAACAGAGGCAAGAACAAGCGGGAAAGAAGTAGGTAGTTTTATTTTGTGAAATGACTTGGTACAAACATGACTTCATACATTAGTGCTTGTCATTGAATTTTAGAAAGTATTAATTTTCCTTGTAACTCGTCAGTGTGTATGCAGGGATCATTTCTTGCACTTTTGTCCTCCAGTGTCTAGCAAAAGATTATACTCTTAATGAAAGGGTTGCACCTTCATATTTTGTCTTGTGAAAGAGGTCCTAGTGCCTAATTTGCTTTATTAAAAGGGTTTCTGCTTCCTAACGTTTTAATTGTTAACTGGAGGTGTTCATTTCTGTAAAAATATATTTCCTTTTATGAAGATTGAAGGACCCCTTTGTCATTTCCAAATAACTGAAAGGTCTGAGTGACTTAATTTGGTATCACAGTGCTTCATTGTCAGAAGGGCATGTAAATGTTCACATTTTCTGCCACATGCTGCTACTGACTTTCTGAAGCTTTTGAAACTTTTAGAAACTAGCCTCTATATTTCTGGCTTGCAGTTTCCAAGTAGCTAACTAGTTGTTGAGGACTGGGGAAAAACCCAGCAGAATTAACTCTGATATGTCTGCAGATGGAAAGTAATGCAGCACTGTAGACTTCCAAGATACCAGTAAACTTCATCTCTCTTCTTGAAACTTTGTCTATGTGGATGAAAAGTAATTCATTCTTCCTTAGTGAGACTTGTAAAAGGTATCATCTGTGACAAGAACCTTTAAGAGAGTGTGTGATCTGGGCATATCTTTCTTCCCACAGGTCGCTATTAAGTGATACCCTGTCAGTTATTCTTACACTGGGTCATTTTCACACCTGACTGTGATGTACCAGCTGTGTTTTTACCTGGTTTAGGAGTTAAAAAGTAAACAGGAAGATCTTACATATATGTATATTCTTCCACATATATTTGTTCGTTTGTTTATGAGCCAGTATGTGTATTTTGGTTATTGAACATACGAACATTTGTGGAGCACAAGCTACAATTGCTATATGACAATATGTGCAATTAAAAACACTGTCAGTGACTCAGCTGCTTGTGAGAAGGAACCACTTCATTAGTGTTAAAGATTGTAAGGCAAAGCCCAATGAAGAAATAACCACTTTTCTCCAATAAATTTATTTTAGAGAAACCTGGGGAGGGGGGGGGAAGTTACATTCAAAGCTAGAAAGCTTAAATCACTTTTGAGAGTGCTGCATTTCTTCATTCTATGGGGTTTTTGAAATCCTGCAACAATCATATTATTTTCAAGCTTGTTAAAAGTGCTCATGGATTGAAAGTATTAAGCCATGGCCTCTTAAATTTTAAGGCTATATAAGTGACTATAGTGGGGGAAATACTACCACAGGTTGGCTAAGAGCAGCCAAACTCAGTATCAAAAGACTATTTTCTGTTTCTTGGGGGTGGGGAATTGAAATAGTCCACTAGTATGTCTCACTGTAGATTTGACTGCATAGCATATTTGGTATTAAAATTCTTTTGTGTCTAACACTTCAAAGTTGATAATTTTAAATAGTGAGTTTGTTTATTAACTGAATGCTTTTATCTATCCAAATGGTAGCTCAAAAACAGTCACAAGTAAGGCTCATGTAGCTTCCCTTGCAGAAAGGGTATGTAAAAGATAATCTAATATAGTGTATTGTGCTTATACAGTTGTTTTTACTCCTGTAGAGTATTCTGACAGTTTAACATGAATTGACATGTCTTAATGAAACAAATAAAATAAATAGGAACCAACTCCTCCTTAAAAAGCATTTTCCCGTGGATGGTACGAATTAGGGGGGAGGCTAGAGTCAATTATCTAAGTTACAATGTCCTGGTCTGGTTATATGATACTGTGTGATACAAAGTTGGTAAGAATGTGTCTCTTTTTAGACTGGAGGCAAACATACCATTCTCTGAGATTACTCACTGTTGAGTCTTACTGGAAACATTTGGTTTTTTTCCCAGTATTATTGTTTAGAATCTACTCCAAACTACTAATGACCTAACAGAAATGAATTCTGTACTGATTATGAGCTGTATTTCAGTTCACTTGCATATTAATTGATACCCTTTAACATAAAGTTTTGATATGACCTGTATCTTCTCTTTGAAATGGAGTCCCTCTTGAACTGAGTTTATAGTAATGGTACCTTCCAGGCGGTTTGGCGATACCTGGTCCACTCTGCACATGCAGAATTTTATAATTGAAGAAGATAAGGCTTTGTGTGTCTACTCTGGAGAAAAAACCTCAAACCAAATGGGTAAAGCTTAAGTGCAAAACTAAGCTTAACAATGTACAGCACACCTCTGAAAATGCTGCACACTTGTTCACTTCTAATAAAGTTACTTAATCTTTTGAGAATGATTGGAAGGTATTCGTTAATCTGCCTATGATGAGCGTAATTTGGCCCCACTTTGATAGCTATTTGGCAAGACTCTGGTAAAAGACACTTTCTGATCTAGCTGTACTGCTCTGAGAGTAATGTCAGTGCAAGCAAATTGTATCTTATATCACTAATTTAATCTGGAAAAGGCTTTTCAGGCAGAGTGGGTAGGTAAAGGCAAGAAAAAGAATTCAGGTTTTCAGAATCAGTTACAGTGGGAAAAATCTATTTCTGAACTCTTTATAATGTACAGCATTTTGAATGTCGTTGTCACTCTTAGATATTTGAAAGTGTTTCCCGTTCTCCTGGCTCCAGCTGAGGCATTCAGTATTAAATAAAATACTACTTATATACAAACCTGAAATCCCTACTGCTTGTGTGGTTGTTTTATAGGAGACTTTCTTTAGGACTTCAGGACATTTTTTTTAGGAAGGTATTCAGTTAGTTGCAGCTCATAGTACTGAAGGATGTTGTCTTGGCATTCAGTTCCTTAACTATAAAATTTAGAAATTGTGTACAATTAAATACTTAAGAGGTCACTAAAGTATTAAAAGTTACTGATTTAAAAACAAAAGTATGTGGAAAATGAATATATTTATGTCTATAAACAATAATACTCTGAAACTTAAGTTGCATGCTAAAAGTATACAATGTTTTAAACGTTTAAAACAAGGTGGTAAATGCTCACAATTAACAGCATTTCATTTTATGCTAAGGATGTATTAGCTTTAAAGAAAAAATGCCTTAGTTTTATGTCAAGAATAACTCCTCTTATTATCTTTTGAAAGTTTGGGAACTACCAAAAAAGGAATTGGTCCAGTATATTCTTCAAAAGCGGCTCGAAGTGGACTCAGGATGTGTGATCTTGTTTCTGATTTTGATGAATTTTCTGAGAGGTAATTTCTGTATTTTAATGTGCAGTTGTAAGCAGAATTTTCAGTTTCTGGATAGTACCCCGTGTAAGCACTTGCATCTGATTGCTGCTACTTCTTTAATTAAAAGTTATTATTTTAAAGTATGAAAGTAATTTTATTTATAATTTTATTAAATATTTATCATTATTAAAATATTATGTTGTTTTAAATTGTTTAATAGCCAAATAATAGCAGATACACAACCAGTAAAAGCTAAGATTGGTGCGGGGCATGAGGAGGAAAAACAAGCAAACAAAAACCTTAGTGAAACATTATTTTTGCCTTCCAGGTTCAAAGTGTTAGCCAATCAGTACAAAGCGATATATCCTACCTTAGAGATAGACATCGAAGGGGAATTGAAAAAGCTCAAGGTAAGCCAGCTTCTGTCTGTTAAATGATACAATCACTGTGTACAGTTAATGGTAGGTAAATCTCTCGGTGCCTGACACTTATACTTGTGTGGGGAGTCAAAGCATGATACACATCATGGGAAATTGGTTTGTATCAATTTTAAAGAGGCTGCTGGTATCCTTAAAGATACTTTTGACCTTGTTTTATGCTGCATCTCAAAACTGTTTTCAAGAGAAGTATTGTAAACTTTAAGAAAAATGCTTGTATAGGGTGAATTATTTTTGACTTTCACATGCTCAAACATACTGACCAGGAGGAAAAAACCCCCCAAGACTGTATTTTCAGGTATATTTCATTGTAAAGCAGAATATTAATTAATTGTGTCAGAAACTTAAGAACCGAAGTAAATTAAGGCTTATTTGGAGTAATATGCCTTAAAGAAGAAAGATACTGACTAACCACATAGAAAGTTGTAAGTTTATAGCAGTAGAACTAATGAAGCCTGATTACCAGCAAACTAGTCTTGTGATTAATTATCCTGATTTTATGTTTCCCTTGCGATTGGAACAGTTTATTTTATTCTCTTATGCCTAATAATGCAATTTTTGTGGTGCACCCATGTCCTTACTTGAAAAAATTGTCAGGTGGCTTACCCTTACCCAGCCTTTTTGTTCATGCATTTTACAGAAGCTTAACTGTATGCAAATTTATTTTTTTTTTTTTACCCTTTAGAAAACTTTAACCAAATTGGATCCATTGTTTAAAATCACTGAGTTGCGTATCCACAGTTACATGTTCAATTCTTTCAGAAAATCAGGCTAAAGAAATCATCCTTCTTGTATCTATAGTTGCTGCTAAACTCAGTTTACCAGCTCTAGCATGGAGTATATGGGAGCTCTTAACACTTCTGTTTGTCTTACTTTAATATCTGTTAAACATGTTGAGTTGTAGTATTTTTATCAATATGTAGATCTAAAATGAGTTACAGTTGAGTGTTTTACAGTGCTTTGTTGTTTACTTAATACATATTAGGATTACAGAGTATCTGAAACCTATTGTTAAGGTGGAAACAATCTGTATTTGTAGCTTGAGGAAAATTACTTGCACTTAATGTTTGTTTTATGCTACTGCATTCAATTGAATTCTGAAAGACGGTGTTATATTCCATGTGAAGTGAATAATTAGATTGAGAGTTTATATATGTTCTCATGGGGGAAAAAGGCTGTGCACCAGGTATTAATCTGACAATTCTAATAACTTTTTACTTTTGCTTACAAATTTACCTATGTGTATATATATATATCTCTATATATATCTATCTATCACGTATTAATGCTGCTCTACTATTGTAAGCATTTTTTGACTTCAGATTGCCAGAAAAGGAACTCCCCACATGCTGGTTTTGGAGGAGAAATTTTGAATGCTTGGAAATTTAATACTGAATACAGAAACGTATTGTGATTATACTTGGGCTTGAAAATTTCTAAAGTGTTAAAATAGTTTGGATTTTATGTCTTTCCCCTCCCCCCTCCTATTTTTTCTTTTTTCCTCTTTTGTTCTTTCTTTCCTCCTGGGAAGAGCATACATGTCTATTGTATAAACCTTAATCTAATGTTCTGCCTTCCCTTGGTCACGTATTGCAGCATATTTAGCATTTCTTTATGTTTGCTTTTCCTTTTCAGAAGGACTAAGACCATTGTTATGAGGAAGGAATAGCACTCATACTCTGTCTGGTTTTATCATAATGAAATTATGCTATACAATAGTCTTTTGTATTATTCAGGGCTGCATGGAAAAAGTAAAACCAATGGTAAAAGATGGTGTTTATTTCATGTATGAGGCTTTACATGGACCACCAAAGAAGATCTTAGTAGAAGGTGCAAATGCAGCACTGTTGGATATTGATTTTGGTAAGTATAACCTTTTTGAGAAGCACCTAAGTTATATGCTTATGTTGTGAAAGAGGAACACTAAATATAAACTCTTCTGTACCTAGCTGTTCTTATGGCAGAAGTGTTTTGTACTATGGAAGAACAGTACTCTCTAAGACAAGCAAATTATTAGGGGAAAAAAAGTTTTAAATTAAATTATTTCAAAACGCTTCAGACTTTCCCAGTATTAGTTATTGGAATGACAGTAAAGATCAGATGACTTAAATAGTGTAGCTGTTGCTTCAATGTCTATAAAATTTGTACAAAAATAACTCAATTGTATACATTTATGGAAAACACTTAAGAAAAAAGAGAGCTTTGAGAGGCAAAGTGTATATGCAAAATATTTGTTGACTTTTGAAACATCAGTTTGTGGGGGTTTTTATGTTTTTGTTTGGTTTTAAACTCTTTATGCAACACTTGGTTTTCCACCATTTCATGATGTAAGGAAGGATGGTGGGAATCTGGATTGCTAATGAGGCAAGAGTGAAAAGATTATCTCAATCAATTTGAAATTATAAGTGGTTCAGCCTTTCGTAAAACACTGTAATTTTGCAAATAAAATTAGCTTCTTGATAGAAGCAGCTTTTTTTTTTTTTTTAATGAGATTGTTTGTTTTACACATATGGCATAAGCAGTGTATATGATTGGCTACTGCATTTTGTCACATTTTTCTTCAGTCTCACTAGCCTTGTAACCACATAGTTTTTACTGTTGGAGAGACACTTTAGCCTTAAATTGAAACCTGTGAGGACTACTATAAAAAAAACCAAACAAACAAAAAACCAGAATTCCACACACTCTTCTTTTAACTGATAGTTCTAATATTGGACATTTTTAAACATACTGAGTTTGAAAATCTTCTCTTTTAAGAGGTAGATAGGTCTGAGTCTAGTCACTGTAAGTGTAAGCACCACAGTTTCCTATGATAACCTGAATGTTGGAAGAAACTTCCTTTTTTAACAAGTCAAAAGGGAGAGGAAGGAAGCCTTTAGATGCTCTTGTCACAGGGAAGTCTTTGATGCAAAATGGAGATTTGCAGAAGACTGGGGGGGATGGGGGGGGGGAGGGGTGTGTTGTTTTTTTTTTTTTTTGTAAGTAGTGGGAATTTTACATTTCATGTAGGTATAGGAAATTCAAACTCATCACATATGTCTATAATGTGTACCATCTTGTTTGGGTCACTTAGATTTTTCTCCTGCCTGTGATGCAAGACCCACACACAGAATATCTCCTATCCTTGGGTAGATAGTGTCAGTGGATTGGACGCTTGGGTTTACAATTGACAAGTCTGAGTCAAAAGATTTGATAATGCCAAATTTGATTACTGGGCATTCTGAATGAGGCTGTTTTCTGTGCCTTGGTGCACAGAAGCCTTAATATTGAAGTGAGTTTTATGAATATGTGTCTGTTGGTAGTGAAGATGGCAAATCCCCAGCCTTGCAGTCCATTCTGCTTTTCTGGAGTGTGTAATGGAGCTCACATGTGTGTGTCTGGGGATGAGGCTGTAGGAGTGGGGCTGTGTGGTCTTCTGTGTTTTTAAATACTGAGTGAGGATAAACCAATGTCAATATACCAGGCCGGGAGCTGAAAATGAGTAAGAATTGTCTCATTGACTCTCTTTGTGACATACACTAGCTGTATTTACCTGTCAGAAAAGAAAAGCTCAGCTACTGTGTACTAAGAAAGATTTATTAGTGCTTTCAGACTGCTCTTGCATATCTCCTGTAAGCCCATGTCTTTCTCTTGAGAGATATGAGTTAAGCAAAAGAAGCTAAAGATACGTGAAGCTAGTCTGGAAAACCTCACTGAACAGTCTCTGAAGAATTTTGACATTTTGAAGTTTGTCTGTATTTGCTTTCAGTTCCTTTTTGTCTTGTCTGTTCTCTCTTACCCACTTCTGACTCTTTATACCAAAAGAAAAAGAAAGTCTGAAGCATGAGGTAGAAGTCTCTCACTTACATGTGATTACTCTGTGGCTGAAGCATTTGTTCACAGTTCAAATTAACTGAGGACTGGCATGCTCTGTTTCATCTTCCATTAATTTTAAAGCTAAAAAAAAAAAAAGAAAAAGCCTAAGGATTTTTGAGATGAACACTTATCTTTGCTGTCTAGTCTGCTTTTTAAATGAAGGCTGAATGTTTAACTAGAAACAGACTCTCATCACTGATGAACTAGACTACATTCTAGAAGTCTCTTTTTATTATTATTTTCTTCTTTTAATTGTGGAAATAATTTTTTCATTTGATTATGTAAGCAAAATTGTTCTTTCCAGAATTCTACATTTCTCTGCAATTTCTGTGCTTACCAGTTTGTAGACCTTGTATTTTTTTTTTTTCCCCTCCCAAAATGAACAATGGTAAACCTGTATTTTCTAACCTTTTAACACCATTTTCTTAAGTCTCCCTTCAAATTTTCACATTATATATAAAATAAATAAATACATATTTTTATATATATGTATGTATAATATAAATATATATATTATATAAGATATCAAGGCATGGTTTTCTGTTTTCCTACTTCCGTTTTTGACTTATATGATCATTCAGAATTGTTATGTAGTAAACTTGTACAATTTCAACAGGTAGGGAGACAAGATTTCTACCTTTTTCAATACAACAGGATCAGGCAATGTAGACTGAGGGCTAAGAGGTCACTAAGTATGTTCTTGGCTACAAAATAAATGTATTGTGTGTTTTGTTGTGTTTTGGTTTTATTTTTAGTGTTGTAAAACCTGTGTAAGTACAATGCAAGTACTATTCCTTACCAGGTTAGATTTATTTATTTTTAAATAGTTTTAAACTTGCGTTCTCAGAAGTTTCTTAAACCAATTTTTTTTCTTTTTTCAATAGGCACATACCCTTTTGTGACTTCATCAAACTGCACAGTTGGAGGTGTGTGTACAGGTCTGGGCATGCCGCCGCAGAACGTGGGGGAAGTGTACGGAGTTGTGAAAGCATATACCACAAGAGTGGGAATCGGTGCCTTTCCTACAGAACAAGATAATGTGAGTATTACTAGCCCTAGATGTGACCCGTGATTAGGAAAACAACTCGGTGTGTCTGTCTTATGTTAAATCAGTGGTACTGCTTACGTGCAAGTAGATGATGGTGTGTGTGGATGTCTCAGTCTTTTGATTCTAGACTGAGCTTGCAGGACTGCCAAATCTGATTGTCAGTTACTCAGGACATTCTTTGGAATAGAAAGAGCAGGAACAAATTTTGAGAGACTTTATCAAATAGCATTGTCTTGAATGAGAAATAGCATTTTGTATTTCTGTTTTCATCTCGGTGGACAACTTGGTGAAAAATTGGGGGAAGGACTTTTAAGCTAACTTACAATATTGTAAAATGTTGTTAAGCCTATGCCTGAATCTTGTATTGCCAACTGAAAAAAAAAAAACAAACCAAAAATCTCATGTAATAGTACTACTCTTTGTCAGGAAATTGGAGAATTGCTGCAAATGAGAGGTAAAGAGTTTGGTGTTACCACTGGTAGAAAGAGAAGATGTGGCTGGCTGGACCTTGTGTTACTCCGATACGCCTACATGATTAATGGATTTACTGCGTGAGTTACTTTGACTGCTTT
The DNA here is from genome assembly GCA_025331215.1 of Actenoides lindsayi. Taxonomy (NCBI): domain Eukaryota; kingdom Metazoa; phylum Chordata; class Aves; order Coraciiformes; family Alcedinidae; genus Actenoides; species Actenoides lindsayi. Next base: position 29,264 of record WTSP01022160.1, on the reverse strand, counting down.
GCTGACAACTTGAAATGCTTAAATCATGAAATGTTACAGATTACTGTAAACTGCACATAGACTATTTAATAACTTTCAGACAGTATTTATTTGTTGATTGTTTTGACATTTTGATAAATTGACGGTCCCTCATTTTTCCTAGCATTAAATGGTTTTTATATTTAATGTTTTCATACTCAGAATTTTTTCCTGACTTGTAGCACATCACTGTTTCTCATTTAAAGTGATCTGAGAAGCACTTACGTATCTGATGCTTCAAGCCACCAAACCAAATCAAATGCATTACAAAGGCCTTAAAACCTGATACAGTTTGTGGGACTTTGTTAGTTTGTTTTTACAATAAGACAGGTGGAAACTCATCAGTATCTTCAGCAGTATGTGTAAATGTAGAAAACTTGGATGTGTCTTTGGGATTTTAATTAAAACGAAGAATATGTGTTTGAACCAAAACTAGTATAAAATGTCTAGTGGATCAAACTGTGTAAATACGTGCTTTACTTAAATCTTCCCATTTTTCTTGTCTTTTGTGCTTTTTATTTAAAATAGGATGCAGACAGGTATTTACAGAGCCAATGTTTGATTTTTTGCTGCCTTCACTATAGGACAAGAACGTTTGGCAGAAGATGGGAACAGACAGCAACAGGCATCACGCTATGAAACCACATGAAATGAATGGTCATAAAGTATCTTGGCAGCACCCAGACCGATTAAAATTCTAATACTTACAGCTATATAGACCCATCACTTTAACTGGAGAATACCTGTTTGAGTTTTGCCATTTTCTTACCATCCTAGATCTAAGGATGCAACAAAAAAAGCTGTTTTAAGTTGTTGGGGATTTTGTTTGTTTTCTGGTTGGTTTGTTTTTTTAAGTCATGCCAAATAAATAGGTTAGTGCTGTACTAGCTATTTCTCTAAGGAAAGACAACTAATTGCAATGTGCAGGAATCAATTTTTCTTTTGGTATATTTACAGTGTGATGAGAGTTTGAGAGTTGTGGAACTTATTTAACCACAGTAATGTTTCTTTATAGATTGGCACTTACCAAATTGGATATCTTAGATGTGTTTCCAGAAATCAAAGTTGGTGTTGCGTACAAACTAGATGGTGAAATCATACCTCATTTTCCTGGTAAGACTACTTGTTTAAGATTTTAGTGAAATGTAATCTGATACTTACATTTTACAAGTTAAAGTCGAATAGATTTATGACAGGAATACCTTCAGCATCAAGCCACTAGTGTCTTCCCAGACGCATCAGAGACACCCTGTACCCACACCCTAAAGACACCTGTACCATACACTGTCATTTGTCTACTAGAAAGATGCAAAGTGCTATTTAAAGCTTTTTAAATGTAAATATTGTTGCTACTTTATCACTTTAATACAATCTGCATTAGTGTCAGTCAAAACTGGAATCTTGTTTCACACTCTAAACACAGTGTCTTATTCCCACGACTGTATTCATCCCTATTCTATCAGGACAGGTCTTCATTTAAACATGTAGTGAACCACTTGAGAGAACTGATCCAGTTGAAAAGCTAGGCTTTCCTCTCCCTGTGTTGTTTTCCAACAGTCAGTTCCTTTTAATGGTTCACAAAGCAGCCAAAAACCTGTCACACCTACACAATGGAAAAGAGGGAGAAGGGGTGGGGGAGGAAATGAGCAATTAGTTTAGATGAAAGCAACACTATTTTCTAATGCAGGGCCAACATATATCAGCTTGGCATCATAGAAACAATAGGTACTGAGGAGGACAGTGGTCATTTTAGTAATCATTTTTTACCTGAAAAACATATCTGCATGTTAAAGTGTTCAAATATCACAAAATATTGTTTTCATTGATAAAGCATCTTTTTCAGTTTGCTATAGTAGAGGTACTCCAGAAAAATGAAGAACCAGTACTAAATTTCTGATTTTCTAATATGTGCATAGATGCCTGTTTCCATTCTAATTGCTACTTCAGGGTTTGAGACTGGTAACAGGTTATTTTTCATATGATATCATCAGCAGAGAACTTTTTGGGGATAAGGAAATCAGCTGTAGTAATTAGATACAACTCACAGCAGGATTTATGTAAAGATATAATTATGCATAGAGGAATAAGTGATGATCTGGCAGTAGTCCTTGAAAACAGCACATATCTGTTAGGGAAATGCATACAGCATTAACAAAAAATACCTGTTTTTCCATGTGCTTGGGGGAGTTCTCCAATTGATTTGCCCTCCAGTATCTTCAATCAAAAGTGCCAGTTACAATCTGAATGCATGCTGTATGACATGGCATGCACTTCTATTCAGGAAGTTTAGTACTCATCTTGAACTATACTTTTCTCTTTTAAGACTCAGATATTTCCTGATTGATAATTTTATCAAAATATTAAGGAAATTTGTGTGTACTTTGGATGGCCTTTGGATATAATGGAAAATTGAATTGAGAACTATTCAGTAAATGCTTCACCTGTAGCCATGTCATCTAATATGGGGGTTATTTGGACTATCTTGTGCTCAAGCCACGAGGACCTTCTCTGGCAATCCATTATTAAAGATGACCTAGGTGGCCATGTTTTCCATACTAAGGCTTCAGGGATTACTTTTTGTTTTCTGTTCATTGCGTCTCTCAGAAGGGACAAGAATCTTGTTAGAACTCAGGAGGGCAGAGTTTGCTCCCTGTATATGCCCAGGTAACAGGTAGCTGACCTCTGGTCATAGCAGCATAACATGTTTCACCTGCCTAACTGTATTTTTCTTCACTGTATGAACAATTAAGAATTGTGGTAGAAATTTAGTAGAAGCTGTTGTCTTTGCTGTTGACATGCTATCTTCCTTAAGTGTCAGGAGAGAGTTTGAGCTGAACTTCTGGTAAGCTGGAAGATGCAGTCTCTCACAGTGCCTCTGTGTTCCACACCTCTCTCTTTGCTATACTCCTCAACATTTGGCAGCATTTTCAGCACATATGCTGTAGGTTACTTATTGCTCCTGCCCCTGGCATAAAAAACCAAAAGGTAACTTTCTTCCCACTTTGTATTTTGCAGACCATTAGATTATTTCTGATATCTATATCTCTGCATGCTGTGCACTTGTATAATTTTTTTTTTTTTTAACTTTCCACTTTGACATTTTGAATTTAATTTAGAAGAGATCTAGTCTGTGAATCTCTCCCTGGCAGGGTACTTATTTCTCTCTCCCCTCCCAACCCTCCCACTCTCTTGGAGATGTTATTGATTTACCCTTCTTGTGAAATGACTGTCTCTAAATTAGAAGCACACACAGTGCCCACCATCTCAGGAAAAACATGCCATATTTCACATATTGTTCCTTCTTCCAGCTGGATCAGAGAATCATACGAGTCTCACTCAGTTTTTTTAGTTTAGATTTCTGTGGGCATTTCACAATCTCCTGTTAAGAAGGAAAATTTAAGAAGGAAAATTTGTAAATTTACAGCTGATTCCAGTTGGTATCATTGAGGCTGTAGTCTTTTATTATGGAGCTGGCCAGTAGCTATTTCTGTTCAGTCATAGGAGTTTATGAAAGAAAGGTAGTACTCCCTGCTAGCTCTGAGCTGATCAGTTTAAGAGTAATGTGAAAGCCATGGTCTAGTCCTGGTAATGCCTCCCGTCCGGGTTCAGGTGTCAGTTGATCTCAGCACAGGCAGACACAACCTCTAGTTCAGGAGACTTTGAAAACACATATCCTTAGAAAACTGGGAGATTAGTTTGGAGCTGCTTTACTTCACGCTTGCTTTGGTTCTTTTTTTTTTTTTTTTTTCCTTCTCTTCTTTCCCTGGCCATCTACTGTAGATTAAAGAGCTCAGACACTGTGCTGGATGCACCTCTGATCTGATCTGTATGACTGTTCTTATGTTCAGTTTCTGGAAATTGCTGGAGGATCTTTACAGTGCTGCCAAGATGCAAATTTCAGCTATTCTCTTTGAGATGGAAGTAACACTGTATCATTGCCTCTCCAAATTATAGTACCAGAATACCAGATATCATTATATCTGCTCTCTCTGTTATCTAATTCAGCCGTTAATAAAGAATATTCCAGAAAGCCTAAAAGATAAATCCCCTAAGAGAAGAGCTGAGAGAAATCTAGATGGTGATGACATCTGTTACTACACTGAGCTCACTTTGTGGCTCACCTTTTACCACATGTAGTCTTTTACCACACCTGCTGAAGCAAAATGAGATAATAATTTGAAACATCCCTCCTTTTTTTTTCCTCTCTTTTGGGGAAGTAAGGAATTAAAATAATAGAGAGTAATGGAAGATTGTAGGCCAGATTAGAGCATTCAGTTCCAAGTGCTTTCAGCTTTCTCCCAGATAGCCTCGTCAGAGAGGCTTCAAAGTAAAAGTGCCTGTGGACCTCTAAGGTTAGGTGTTCAGTCTCCCTTTTCAAAGAAGAGGGAAGCTATTGTCTTGATCTAGGTAATCTGCACTGCCTGGAGCTTAGTTTGTGGGTTTGCACTCTGAATATAGCTACTCTGTTTTACAGGTCACCTAGATAGGAAACAACACCCTGGTTGTTACTGCTGCTGACATTAAAGATAGTGCTTATCCTTGGCCTCCGCAACCCAGTGTCCTTAATGCGCCTGTTGGTCCTGATTACAAGTGTTGATTCAGGATCATTTGCCTTAATCTGTGAACACCTCAGTTCAAAAGTTGTACCTTTCTTCACTTGTAGGCGTGGAAGTCAGTAGAAGGCTTTGAAGTCAGGAGGGCATGCCTAGTCCTCTTTCACCCTTACTCAAAATGCCCCTTTCAAGAAGGCTGTCCTTGCAACATTGCTACTTTTGAACACGTACCTGCACCAGGACAAATTACTCGGTGTGCTGAGGTGTACACGCGCTGGAGGGAATTAGCTGTGGTTTTTGTATTTGCACCTCTGCTGTGCCTCTTGCATCTAAAACCCTTTCCCGGGTTGACTGGCTGTCTTTGCAGGAGTGACTTGATCTGAGAGTTGGAGCCTACATGACATTAATTACAGTGCCTTTGGCAGAACCCTGCCTTTGTCAGAAGGCGAGAATGCCTATTTCCTTTTTTTCTTCTTTTTTTTTTTTCTTTTCTTTTTAAATCAAGGTATTCTGACTGTTTTCATGCTTCAGGCTTTTGTTTAGCTGTCCAGTGTCATTCCAAGACTAATGTTCAGATAATTTCTGGAATGATTTGATTCCAGAACAATGTGCCTAGCATCTTTTCCAGTATTTGAAATCATCACAGGATTCAGTGTTAATAGACAACATTGTAGCAAGTTACAAAATGAAGGACAAAATGGAATATACTTACCGCTTCTACTGTGAGATGTAATTGGAAGAGTTCATACATCTTGTGGGACTCCACACTGGTTGACAGATTCATTGTAGAGTTTGAGGGCAAAGGGTCTATAGGCACCAAAATTCTAATAGCCGTAGAACGTAGTTTATACATATGTTTGTTTAGTAAAAAATATATTCTTATGTCATTTAAAAATACGTTTTAACTACTGATACTTACAAGCTGGTACCTAATTTTGCTTTCACATCACCAAATTCCCTCCTGAAGTGGGGAGTTGGATCTTAGTATTGTTCAGAAAAGAAAACAAAATTTAAAAAAAACAACAAAAAAAAAAATCAACATTTCTGGGAATTATTTCTCCTGATAAGTTGTTTTTGAACTGAAAAGATTGTGGTTTAAGCAAAATACATGCCTGTGAAACCTAGTGTTAGAATTCTTTAAGTCTAAGGAATAGGTAGTTCATATAGTTACTGGATGGTTTGTTTTGTTTACCTTCCTCACCCTCCGGCTTATGTTAACAAAAAAGGACACCTCAGCACCTTCCGTGCTGGTGTTATTTTAGGAGTAAATTTCTTTGTAAAAGAAAAGAATAGAAAGCTTTACAACTGTGTTTAGTGGTAGAGAATATATAACTTTTGTGGACATAATATTTCTGTTCCTGTTTCCTTCTCAGCCAACCAGGAAGTCTTAAATAAAGTAGAGGTTCAGTATGAGACACTCCCAGGATGGGATACAGATATATCAAATGCAAGGACGTTTGATGAGCTGCCTGTAAATGCACAAAATTATGTTCGCTTTATAGAAATGGAGTTGGGTGTTCCTGGTAAGTGAAACAGCTTCTTAGTTTTGTCCTGCTTCGTGAAACCTTGTCTTTGTCTTAAGGAACATCAGAAATACTGAAAACTGGTTTGTAGCTGTGCTTATTCTGATGTACCTTGTGATACTTGTATTTATTGTTTTACTGCTTTTTATCTATTTAGCTGCTGAATTGAAAATTTTCAACAGCTTTAGTATGCATTCTTTCTTTTACTTATACTATAGTTCTTGTTCAGATGAGTTTTTTATAATTTGCTTATGTGTTTTTCAGATTGATTGTAATAGGAGTTTAGTTCTGCTCCCGTTATAAAGCCAGTGGGACTACTGGTATATTAATGTGATTAAATATATGTGACAGTAAGAGAGCCTAAACTAACAAATTTCTTATGCTCCCTAACAAAGCTGATCCCGTGATTCCATCCAAAGTCAAGAATTAAGAGATAATGTAAATCTTCACTTTTCCGAAGTTTCTCTGGTTTTGTTTTTGTTTGTTGTTTTTTGTTGTTGTTTCGGTTTGATTTGTTTGTTTGTGGTTTTTGTTTGTTTTTAATATGATCTGGAAAGCTGATTCATAGCAGCTTTTCTAAGTTATCAATGCACTCTTACTCTGAGAATGAAAGACATAATTTCTTAACATACTAACAGTACATGCTGTGTTTTTCTTCAGACTATAGTACTCTAGATCTCAAGCACTTAAGAAGATAAGTTTGTATCTTAAGATACAGTCCAATCTTTCTTTGGATTGCCTGTAATAAAAGTTTGCTTTTCTCTCCTGCAGTTAAATGGATTGGAGTAGGGAAATCCAGGGAATCAATGATCCAGCTGTTTTAAAGATTTCAGATGCATGGAAGAAAGCACACTCCTCAAAAGACTGCTCATTCTTAAATGCATTAGTAGCCCGCAAAGCAAAGATGTTGGAAAGATAGATTTTTTTGCATGGAAAGAAATGCTAGAGTCGATACCCCCAAATCAATTGCTACTCCTGAAAGAGACTTTAACGTGAACCCGTATCAGTTCTCGTTCAACTGCAATTTCCAGGACACTTGTCATTGTTGTTCAAGGTGCCATCAGATTTTTATTTTTTTTTCCTCCTCTTTACCTAATATTTACTTCATAATGTAATTCCTGTTTGAAAATCTAAGGTAGCATTACTTTCATGACTGTTTGTCTTTGTTATCCTCTCTCTGCTTTTGGCGGTGTTACTTCCCTGAAATTTTAGACAGTAAAAATAATGCAGTTTTGCACAGATAGTTTTACATCCTCATTATTTGTATCCCTAAAGCTGTTGTATTCTTAATGGCTGCTCTTGTGAGTGATTAAAGAGGGGGATTCTGATTTTATAATGCTATAAATGCTGTCTAAATTATTGTGTGATCTGTTTTTTAAAAAGAGATGTCATGCCAAGTTGTTAAGAATGTCCAGGTTTTTTTAGCTGTATAACACAGAAAACTTACTCTTTGTAACTCACAGAGGACACTCAAGTGTTTACCAGGAAGTGTGCCCAGAAAGTTAGAAAATTGATATTGTAAAAAGTTCATTTGCAACTATTAAAGAACCGTTCTGATTTTGAGTTAAATGTTTTATAATGTTACTCTTTTCTTCCTGGTATTTTTAAAACCTTGCGCTTCTCTACATCCAAGGCACATAGCTCAAACTGTTTCCCTAATTAAATGAGGTTATATTTATATTTGGTGAGAAGTCTAACATTTTGATGCCCTTTTAAATTTCTTTCTACATAGCAAATAGAAGATCTTCCTCTGGAGAACTGGCAAAGCGCAGACACTTTTGTAATTATAAATTGAAGATGCTTTAGAAATAGCATTTAAAGTATTCAATGTATTTGCTTTAGGTGTAGGGAAAATAACAAGTATTAACCTCAAGACATCTTGACATTTTGGCTTACTAGCGCTGAGAAATGTTCTAGAATTTTTTAATTTATAACCATTATTAGATATTCTGAAGAATCCGATTTCTTTTGGCAACAACCCGATAATTACGTCTTCCCTTTCCAGATTTTATGAGAATCGCTCTGTTTTCACACACTATACTATGGCATTCATCTGCTTCCTTTTCTCTTAAAACAAAACTTAGAAACTTGGTTTTAGGAAACAAAGTATCGGGGTGGGGCAGTAGTTTTAGATTTAGTTTAGTAGACTGGCCGTACAGATGAATATAAGAAACTTAATGCAAAATAAAAGATACAAGGCCTTCCACATTATGTCTTAGGGAATCAGGTGTTTCCTGAAATGAAATAGATTTGTTGGATTGATGCTGTTGTTGAGGTGTTCGGCACAATGTTTATATTCTCAATTGACATAAAATAGTTTATCATAAGGGTGGGACAGGAGGGTTAAAACTACTGATATTTAAGGAGCATTTTCTATTGAATTGTTTGCATGTGATAGAGCAGTTATCAGGGAGTGTGTTTTGTGGGAAGAGGAGGATACCACAGGATGCTGGAAAATTGGCAAATACATTGAGAGTCCTTTGTATTGGCATTGTGTGCATAGATCATTCTCCTCAGCATCAGAAAATAAACTACTTCGTACTCATTTTTTCCCTGGAGGGTATGAGAGTCTAGTTTTGCTGTCAGCCTTGTGGCCCAGGAGAGAACCATACCAGCTCACCCTAGCTAAGGCATATCTTGAATTAAATTCTCTAATTCCCCGATGAAGAGTAGGAGGGTTATAACTGTGTAAAACAAATTCCAGTGTTCATTTAAAAGGAAAAAAAAATTTAAAAAAATAGAGTTTTCTAGGCAATAGAGGGAATTGACCTTGCAGGTAATAATTACTAAGTATTCTTCTCTTCCTGTAGCTGTAGGAGGCACCAAGACGAGTTGTGCTGTCAGTGAAGCTACCAGCCAAGGACTGGGGCCCTAGCTGGTTCAAGGAGTGAGTAGAGAAATAAATGAGGGCACACTTTCCTCCTACAGTGAGAGAATAAATGAGGGCTTACAATGTATTTGTGTTTCATCTCTGCCAAAGCAGAGACCTTCAAGTTCAAGGCCTATTTTTCACTGCCTTGACTACTTTGTTTTTCAGTTAAGGACTTCGTGGTCCCAGATGCAGCAGGATTTCTAAGCAATGAAGCTATAGCCTGAAATGATACAAAGTATTTTTGTGGTTAAAGAAACAAAGCAGAAGAGTCTTGGATGCAGGAGCGATTTATCTTCTTTTGCCTTCTTTTAAGTTGACCTGAGACTTTTCTTTTACTCATCCACTCAAATTAGGCCTAAAAAGTTTAAAGTAGCCTCCTACCAGTACTCGTCCAGTTAATGTGGTCCAGGAGATGTTAGTGTGTATTTACTCTCATGACTGTTGCATAAACGCTTTCCTGGTGTCAAAGAATGGTTATATCCTACCAAATTCCTCTCTCCCCCCAGTGCTACTTTTTTTACCCCATATTTCATTTGTACATGTGGGGAAATAGGTTGGGATGTGTTGTCACCAACCTGAATGTTGTGGAAGCAAATACTAAAAGTTACAGAGATTGTTTTAAGCACTGTATGCTCTGCTCTTGAAACCGTGTTATGTTCAACTATGGAAGCAAAAAGGAAGAAGAGAACAGCAGCCTACTGCTCTACCACCAGCAGTGTATTTAGCAGGGACAAAGTTAAATGGCTTTGACGACACTTGTAGTTTTTTCCTGTAGCCAAAATTCACTGTTCAGCTTTGTTTCCCCCTCCATTAGTCAGGAGCCCTTTGACCTTGAAGGAATTGCCACACTCATTGGCAAAAAGCTTTTGGTTGCCTGGCACAGGCTAGCAGTAAGCTCTAAGCAAAAGAAAAACCTTTGTACTTCAACGACAAGCCTGTATTTCTCAGGCTCTTCTTGTATACTCTCTTCCTCCCTCAAGTCCCTTCTGTTGCTAGCACATAAGGGGAGAGGATGGCAGCATAGGATAATAGTTGAAATTTATTCTTCTCTGAGTGTCCCCTCCCACTAATGGGATGTTTTCAGGAGCATAGGTACCTGTTACACCTAACAAGGCTCATGACAGACAAGGTATTTTGATCTCATGCCATTCTTGCTGCCAATAAAATATTTATGAGGTTGATTCTCCTGGGCTTGTGCTGTGCTGCAGCATTTAATAGCCCTTATGTCCCTAGGGTTTAGTCAGCCTCCTAACAGGAGGGGAAGTAAGGGATACTTCTGCTGCTCAGCCTTTCCATTTGTATTCCACATGTAATTGGGTTTTGGCAGGTAACTAATGGACAAAACCTTCAGATAAAGTGGCAGACAGATGTAATGCATGACAGCTGCTTTCGTCTATCATCATCTTGAAAATCTTCTTTCTAATAGAAGATCATAGTTTCCTTTTGCTGTCACAGCCAGCTCTCTTAATGAAATGTAATCAAAGCTTTGGCTGGGTTAGAAAAAGTAAAAAGCAAAGTAGCTGGGAATGAAGATAAGGGACAACTCAATCTGGTGAGTTTTCTCCTGCCTTGTTCCTAGTCTGAAACAGTGAAACTTATTAAGCATAGAGGTGTAGTAATCAAACAGTTGTTTTGTTGCATGACATCTTTACCTACTTAAGGCAGGCTGCTGCACATACACCCATACAATGCATTCTTTGCAGAGACTTAAAGTTTTACACTATTCTTTTTTAGTCCGAGTGTTACAACTCATTTGGCTTGTCACCTTTAAAATGTCTTCTAATAAACACTCATTCAAATATCTTCCATTCAACTTTAAACAGGTAATGTTGAGTTAAATCCCAATGTTTTTCACTGCCACTTTAGAACTACTAAATCTCGTATCAAAGCAATCTATTTCCTTATGCTGTGTTACTTTTTAGCGATGAATCAATTTGTGTGTGCATCCAGGTACATACTCCTTAGCTCTTTCAATACACGCTACTGGCATTACTCATGGTGTGTTTGAGTTAACTGGTTTTAGGTAACAGTCTGATAGTTTGCTTTATTCTTACTCATTAGTTGTCTTCTGCCTGTTATGGGGGAACTGGGATACCTGTGTGTTGGTAGTAGAAAGAGGGCATGACTCTGGGGGACAGGTGACAGCTCTTTTTTTGGAAAAAGAGATGACTATTCACTTTTCCCTCCATGTGATTTAGGACTAGTTCGTTTACAGCAGAGCAAACCTCCTTAGTTCATCTTCTGTGGCACTCTCGACAGGAAAACCAGCATGGATTACTTACTGGTGTTGAGATACGGCAAGTCAAATGCTGCTGTGTATGAAGCTTGATTGTACTGGTGGGTGGTGGTCTTTATTGTTTTCTGAAAATGCACGTGATTCCTGAGAGCTGAACTGTCAAAGTCCTGTTGGAAGGGAGTTTCAGCTTTGTCGTTTACTGGAGCTGGTTGCAGTTTACTGAAAGGTCTGGGCAGAAGCATAAATCATTCTGTAATCTCATGCTGACATATGGTATGTAAATACCATGATCCACCCAAAGGGTAGCCAGCATTATAAATGTACTTTCTAATCTCCTGCTGAAATGAGCACTCAGTGTAATGCAGCTGTAATCTAATAGATATTAACAGCCTGAGAATGTACAGTAAGACCTTAATAATTCAGTATTGTCCGATTGGCTCTCTCCGACTTGTAATTAGCATGATAAGGGTTGTGCTTCTTGCAGTTGAGCAATTAACTGCATTAGTTTAATATTACTAGATTTTTTTTAAAGCCTTGACTTTCCGACATAAGTAGCCTATGATGGGTTTTGTTTTTGAAAGATACTTTGACGTTCATGTGCAATACAACAGATTTGCATAGCGGGGACTGGGCAGGAACCAGCATTTTTTTTACTATTTCCATTCTAGATTCTCATATGCATAATGGATTCAGGTTATGCAGCTAATCCTGGGTTTGGTATGGCAAAAAACTTCTGGATGTAGTTTTGGTTTACTCTGCCTGGATTCTCTTGTTCCTCTTTTAGGCCAAAGTCAAAAAATCACTAGAAGTTGTTACAGTGTTGCTCACAAGAGATGTAAAAGATAAAGGCTTATTCCACAGATCTTAGAGGTTTCCTTTGATGCACAAGCTTGCTTACCCTGGAGCTCCGCTGGGTGCATGTGCCTTGTGGACCTGTCCTAGTTGCCCAGTATGGAAACCACAGACGTCCTTTCTAGGATGAACAATTGAGCTGATGAAGCAAGCCAATAGAAGACAGTGAAGGTACAAGCAGGACACGAGAGAGCAGGAATCCTCCCAAGCTGTGGAAAAGCCGTATTTTTTTTACATGGCAGATAGGGAAAATAAATGTTTTTGTCCCAGTACAGCCCTTATAAGAGAATGACATTGATAACAAGGGAAAAAAAAGCTTGTTCAGATGAATGCACTACACTTGTTTGTTTGTTTTGGGTTTTTTTTAATTAAGAACTAAAAGCTGGGCAAATTAATTGGTTTTCTTTTGTTTTCTTTTGTTTCTTTCCAAAGTATCTTCCTGAAATATGAAGTCTTGAGCAGATTTTTTTTTATACAGGTGATAATCTGGGCTATGAATATGATGTGTGCTGTGTGGTTCAAGAGGCTTATGCTGGTGGCAAGCTTGGTGCAGGATCTATAAAATCCCTTAGTTTCTTTGCAGAGTACAACATGCCATTTTATTACAAACAGTGATGTAAGATTTTATTTTTTTTTGTTAAGGAGCTGTTGTTGATGGACCTAAAATAGCTAGCTTAGATGGCTTAAATGTAATAATCTCCATTTAGTAGGAAAATCCACTATAGAATAGCATATCTATCAGGAATTCCTCAGGGGAAAAAAGAACCAGTGTGTGCATGTAAAAGTAAAGGTTCTACAAAATGTGAAATTCTGCAGAGCTGTGGGTGTTTCTAGAATGAGTTGCACAATATTTGTGGCAGGTCTTAGAGCAGAAACAAATGCAGGAACCAGTTATTTAAACAGCACTTTATGATTCAGGACAAGGAGCTATTTTGTGACTCAGAGCAGAATGTCTTTGCAGACTGATTCATTGTATCGGTGAGTCTGCTGGTCTGCTTGTTTGTCACAATTAAGTAATAATTTATTCTACCTCCCGAGGAATAAAATTTGACTGCTGTGTATCAAACACTGACTCACCAGTATTTGGAAAACAAAGTAGGTGTTTTCTGTATTTTGTTGCCCATCACAGTCAGTGAATTACGTTCTGGCCGCTCTGTGGCAACTATTTCACTGGAGAGTCAATTAATATTGCAGCTCCAGGAGTCTGATGTTAAAATCAGTTCTCACCAGAGATCTTAAACTATTGTTTTGAATAGTACCATGACATACTTGTCTTAGAAATTCTTTGAATAGATCCACAGTTCAATTTTTTTTTTTCTTAAAACTAAGACCATTGCATCTTCCACTTAGTCATAGAACATGATGTAAAAACTCCTCATCCAATTCAGTCTACAAAAGAATGTATTTTCATGCTTTAGATAATTTCAGTCAATCTTGGAAAATGTAGCTATACAACATACAAAAGTGACAACTCCAACACTCACACACAATATGAGCTGTTGAGAATCACTGTTATATTTACCAACATTTCCATATCCCTGTCAGCCAGTTCTGCACAACTGTTGTCCTCATCATAGTCAGCAGCACCAACAGAGATTCCTCTCCTCTCCCCAACTCCTCCCTGGGGTTGATTCTTCTTCGCCAGTTTTACCCTTAGTGTGGCTTCAGTGGGAAGCATTCCTCATCCCTCATCTTTGGGAAATGGGGGACATTGCATCTTCCTTCCACCAGCAGGAATCATGTATTCAGGTTGCCAACACAACTACCTGAGATAGTGCCAGTAGTGACTGTGTCTACCACAGAACTCACAGGCTTTCTTCCAAACCTCAGGTTGCTTACCTGCTTCCTGGTGTACACTTCAAAGGCCCTCATATAAGAATTTATCCTCCATTCAGGAATATTTTTAAAATTTGCCTTTTGAATGCCTAGGTTACAGCTCTCACTTGCAACTTTGCACATAAAACTTTAGTTACAAGTCTCAGAAGCTTTGGAGACTTGGTGTGTTACAAAAACTCATATTGTGCTGTGAACTAAAATGGCTTTGGTCTTAACAGTCAAGGGACATAAAGCCCAGTAGGAGGAGAGAGCCTAAGACGGAGGTTAAATGGTTCATGTAGGGGCCTGCAGGGAGCCTGTGACAGAGAAGGGAAAGCAGTACATCCAAATGCTGCAGCTATAGAACTAAAATTGCAGGACCATCTGTAATCTGCCTGCTCATGCTAAATAATTGTCATTCATTTAAAAATACCATGATCTTGGTTTTGAAGCTCATTGAACTTCACACACTGAAAAGGGATTCTTTATATGAGGATGAAATCTATTTTGCTTTTGAAAACCGAGGAAGACCATACCAGTAAAGTTTAACTAAGTGATATTTCTGCTTACAGATGGGGCAAAGACTTAGGCTATGATGTGAGCTTACCTTATCCAGTGAAAAAAAACTTGCAACACTTGCAAGCACAGCTGTGGGAGCCATCTACCTGAGCTCCATTTTCCTTGCTTAGCTGCTGTGAGCAAGTACCTCTGCCTCACAAACCCTGGCTTTATGATGGTTCCTCCTTTCCTTACTGGTATTGGAAGGGGAGTGCCCCTCGGCCTTGGGGCAAGGGAAGCAACCCCACCGGTGTCAGCCTTGTGAGATCGTTTTTGGATGCTGTTGGAACTAATTTACGAGCAATGTTTCAGTTGGCTTATATACACAATAAAATGGAGTGATACAGTACTGCAGGTGAGGATCTAGGGAGACTAAACTAGACAGGGGGAGAGGAAAAGCTAATCTATCAGCAGATCACTTGGAAACTTGTACCCCTGCACACCCGAGCCACCATCCTCAGTGCTGATGCACTTGGGTAAATTAGACTGGATAGTCTGCCAGTCCTCAGGTTGCATTCTCCTCAAGTTACTCCTAGATGTGAGTGTAGGAGCATCTCATGACAGTTGTTTAAAGAAGAAAGTCAAAAGGTGAGGAAAAATAAATAAATCATCTGACACAAAAGGGGGTCCATGGTTGGGTCTTTAAGGATGGACATGGATTTTATGCCTTCCAGGACATCTTAGTTGCTGTAGACAGAAGGTAAAGCTTGCTTAAACCTTGCTAAAATTAGAAACATAGGCATAATTTGAGTCTAGATTTTTTTAATTTTTTTTTTTTATATGCACCCTTCTGTCATATGATCTACAACCTACATCTTGGCACTGAAAGAGGGAGACCAAGAAGGAGGAGCTTTGTTTGCTTCTGAGACAGGTGCCTGGAGCCAGGAGGGACCATGAGGGGTCTTGCGTCAGTGGGGCCTGGGATGGGAGGAGGGTCGCTACTTTTGCTGATCCAGACTGACTCTTGCCTAACCTCCTACTCTGAGGCTTCACACCCTCCCTGATGATCTGCACCAGCATTTCACCCTTAGAAAGTTTCTTTTGCCATCCATTCGGATCCTTCCTGCTGCAACTTAAGCTTGCTGTTTGGTGGTCTCTTGCTACAGGCAGGGAGTATTCCCTTTTTCTCTGCAGCAATGTTTTGGATATTTGCTACATCCTAGCTGTTTTTTTCCCTAGGCTGATTAATTCTTTGAAGCTCTTTGGAGGTCATCATTAGAGATCTCTGAGGCTGTTTGTTTTTTTTTTAATCTCTTTCACTGAGGAGGTGCTACCTGAAAATGGTTGATGAGTGTTTGCTGGTATTTGCAGTGCTGAGTGGAAAAGATGGATGACATAATTAAACTTGAATCAAGAAATCTAGTTAAGGAATCTACTATGATATTTACTATCTTCCCAATGGCATAGCTTTGCTGAGTCATATTTCAGTCCATTTTGCATTTGCTCTATTGATATTTTTTTCTTACATGTAGAAACTTGCCCACAGCCTTACTGCATTGCAGCCTATTTTCCTCAGACCATTTCTCCAATTTGTTAAAATCATTTTGAACTCTTATCCTGTTTTCTAATGTACTTCAGTTTCTCTCAGCTTGCATCACCTGCAGATTTACTAAGGGTGGGTGATTCTCTATCCCATTGCTGACTTCACCAGTGAAAAATTTGAGTTGTATGGAAGTAGCTGCCCTTCCCTGAATACACTTTGCTGTTTTGATGGTGAACCACTTTCCAGGGTATGATTTCTGTCCCCACCTAGTTCTGCACCTATCCCAAAGCAGTATTATCTAGACCACATTCCATAGTTTGCTTATGAAAACATGCTGCAAGTCTGAACATCTGACCATTTGAGCCGATACCAGCAGCTTGCTAATGCTGTCAGGAAAATGTCCTGATCTTCAGCTTGTGGTTGCTGAGCCTTGTGCCAAACCAGTTCACCTTGCTTAAAAGGTAGGAAATGAATCGGTGAAAAATGAGCAAAGAGGTACCTGCAGGTTCAGCAGGTTGACTCAGCCCAGCAGAGTCCAGGGAGCAGTGGAGGTGCCACCAGGAAGGGGATGACACTCAACCACAAAGTGTAGCTTCACACTGAGCCAGTGTCAGGGCCATGCTGATGCCTGAAGGCAATGGTTGCTGCTTCCCTTAAGAAAGGTTGAGTTCGCCTGTTGGATAAAAAATTGGGAGGCAAATACAAACAATGTTTTCATTAATTTCTAGCTAATGATAACTAATGATTAAACCTAAGGTGTGATCTTCTTTAATCAGATAATTTTTTTTGTGCCACCTTTTTTCTGTGAGAACACCCTGAACATACTTGTTCAGTCAACCACAATTCATTAATTAATATGGATAACAGCTCTGTGTAATGAATCGCTGAAATGCAATTCCAGAAAGGACGTACATGCCTCTCACATGTTCTCTCTTGCTTACCTTGGTGTCAAGCTGTGTCCACAGTAGGATGAAAAAATGGGTTTTCTTCACATTGACCACCCCAGTGTAGGCTCTGGCTATCCCTACAGGTGCTGAGTTCAGCTCTTGTCCAGAAACAGGTGCTGATGGTCATATTCAGTCCCGATGTTTTGCAGCCCTTCTGTCTTCCTGTTTTCTCCCCTTAGACAAAATTGTGTCAGACTGAGTTGGGGATGTGTCCCTGGACGAGCAGCCTGCAAGTGGTGGGGGCTGCACGGGAGATGAGAGGCAGAAAGTGATAGTGGCAGAGGGCACGTGCCCACGCTGGAGCCTGGCTTTGCTGGGTTGATGGTTTAGAATAGAAATTTACAGACTCAGTACAGTCAGTAAGGGAGAAAATTAGACTCAGTAAATAAAGAAACCTGCAAAGTTATTTTTATAGTCATTCCTGAGTCCGGAGCTGGAATTTAAAACACACTTAGCTGAGATACTGGTCCTGTGCTCAGTAGCTAGTCAGTGGGAAATTTCATTCTTTATTGTAAGAAATCCAACTCATTCCCATTATCTTTTTCCTCCTTAAAAGAATGAGAAGATTTGCCTCTTTTCTGCCAATTTCCACCCCTGCCCTGAAATTTCCCAACACTGCGTTTGCACTCAAGCACATGCTTTGGACACCTTTGCCTTCAGACACTGCCCTCTGCAAAGGCTTATTTGACAGGGTCAGCTGGAGAGCTGAAGTTTGTGGGCAAGCCAAAGGTGAGCACCTTTGCCCCCCAAGAGCCACCATCCCCGTCCAGGGCCGGCCGGGTCGTGGTTTGCCGTGAGACAAAAGGAGCCCCATCTGAGCCGCACGAAGCCTGCACTTGCCGGAAGAAACCTAACAATTCTTATTTACCAAATTGACAAAATCCTATCATTGCAATTAAGGGGATATGTAATTAACTGTGTCTTAATTACAGCAGCTGCCACTTCATCTGAATGCAGCAATTTGTGGAGAAACCGAGGGAGATGCTTTAAATTCATGCGTGTAAACAGCGTAAGCACAAACAGCACGGCGTGTGTGACTCCTAGGGGTGCGATGTCCTGCCCTGGGGAGCACGGGGAGAAGGTGAAGGCTCACTGGCTACCAGCCTGCCTGCCCAGGGTGGCCTCTGGAAATCCCTTGAGGAGGCAGAGCTTTTGAAAACCCTGCTATGAACCCTTTGCCCAGGGGTTTTCAAAGTGCTTGGCTCCACCTTGGCTTCCTGAGCTGCAGGGTCAATGTTGTCCAATGCCAAAACAGACCTCCTGACACAGAAACATTTTTAAAGAGCATTTTACTCGTGACTCCCAGCCCTTGTCTGTACCTGTTGTGTGTGCCAAGATGTACTGGGTGAGATTAATTTCACTCTGTCTCTCACCGTGCTCTTCCATGGCTTCGTGACTTGTCTGGCAGGAGCAGACTGTGCGAAGGGACAGCACTAGCACACACTCTGCCAGTATGTTTCTTTTCTGTCCCCTCACTGACTGTGCTGCTGGGGAACAAGCTGACCCTATCCAGCCACTGCAGGTCTGCATGACATTTTCAAAGCACTTGCACCCTTTGCTGCTTCAGCCTTTCTTGGCTTAGGTGAGTCATTTCCCAGGACTTGGTGACTGGCTGTGCTGGTTTTGGGCAGTGAGTTGTGATGGAATGGACAGGGTGTTCCATTCCTAGAGAGAAAGCATGAGGTTCTCTGCTCTTCCTAGGTAAGAGACAGGGGTGCTTAGCAGGTAGGAAGAGGGTGATGGTCCACCAAAACCTCCTTCTAGCTCTGCTCCCTCA
This sequence comes from Actenoides lindsayi, assembly GCA_025331215.1. Lineage (NCBI taxonomy): Eukaryota > Metazoa > Chordata > Aves > Coraciiformes > Alcedinidae > Actenoides > Actenoides lindsayi. The sequence continues at coordinate 10,630 of WTSP01022160.1, read as the reverse complement.
CGGTGGCACCTTCTGGAGATCAGGCTGAGGAGCCATGTTTTCTCTCTGTGGCTCAGCTTACCCACCATTAATGGGCTCAGAGAATTCACTTGACCTGTGCATGCAGCATCTCTGCCTCAGGTACAGCTCACAAATACTGAGCTAAGCCCAGAAGGCACATACTGCTGAGCTGCAGCTTGGAAGGAGCCACGAACCCCTGCACCACTGCTAATACATAGGATTGATGCTACAAAGGCTAAGGACTGCACCTGCTGAAGTTGGTAGGCATCATTTGAGCTCTGTAATTCAGCTGCATTGATTTGTCCCTTGTGTTTCACATGTGAAATAAAGCTTCTCTCTATCAAGCCAGCACAGGAAGGGTATCCTGCTTGGTACCAGCAATGCTCCTCTGGCTTCCTGACTGAAACCTCAACTATTTTCCGAGTATTTCAGTATCATGTGGCATCAAAGAAGACTGGCTTATTAATACACACTTCAAGAATTTGAAAAGATGGGATGACATCCCATCATTATTTAAATGATGGCACGAGCTCAGCTCCCATGGACACCACCGGTGTGACCAGAATTTCACCAACCACCACTACTCAGCTGTCACAAGCTATCTTCACATCACGCTGCAGGCCTCCAGATTGCAGTCAGCAGCACTTCAAGGAAAAGAAAAACACAGTTACAACTTGTCCATATTAATCTCTTAAAAAGCACTTAGTCCTTGTAGATTTACATGCAGAATGAAGCTTCATGGAAAACTTTTGAAATACGTTTCTCTTCCTGTCTGCTTTGGGATGGGGCATTACCAGCATGGTGTTTTTAATTCCAGTAATACTTGCATGGAGGTGTGTGTTTTGTGTCATTGACCTTCACATTTTGCTGCCCACATTTTGAAAAGTAAAATGGAATATTCTGACTTGACTATTTCCGTGGCACTTGTGGTGTTTTACTGTCTGTGCTTTAGGTACAGTCTTAGCAGGAGAAATTAAATGGAAAAATAGAAGAAAACAAAGCAGCTTTTCAATTTGTTTAACTAAAGTGGAGTGTCTAGGCAGGAGCGATGTAATTTTCATAGCCACTGAGCACTTCAGCTTTCACCAATGTCATCTGTGGGCTCCAGTATGGGTGCCAGGCATCTGGCTTTCAGTAACAGGATTTGGAACTGCCACTCAAAGGTTCCCATTGCTGTCTAAGTGTCCTTAGCAAAGAGCACAAAACAAATGCAGAAAATATCAGACACCAGAAGGATGTGTTTTCTCCAAGCTTCCCATTTGATAGGTGCAGGGTTTCTTCCTGCCCTACTGACACTACCATCTTCACAGGATACATAAAATGCTGTCAGCACAGTCACCTACTGAAGACCTCCCTCAACCCTGACATAGACTAAGTGAATTATGTTTGCTCTTCCACTCATAAACGTGGAGAGACAAATCCATAGTTTGTCACACTTAAGCAATTTATATTTAAGCATCTGTTACACAGTTAAAAATGCTTTTTTGATTTTTTTGGCATTGCTGTGTTTGACAGCAGCAAATGTCCGACACCCAGGAGGTGGTGTGACAACGCTGTCGGTCTGTGAGAGCCAAGCCTACCCTACCCTACCCTACCCTACCCTACCCTACCCTACCCTACCCTACCCTACTCCACCCCACCCCTGTTGTTTCAGCAGCTGATATCCCTGGATTAGAGGGACTTGCTGGTTTTTGCTAACGCACCTCCCCTCTGACCCACACCGTCTCTGTTACCCAAATGCTGGCCCCTCTCTGCAGGAGGCAGGCAGGGGCTGCCAGCGCTGTCAAATCACGGGCTGTGAACAAAGGACTGTGAGGAACGGGAATGAGATCACCAAATCCATTTGATTTATTTGGGATTTGAGCCTAGGTCTTCTGGGTGAAAGTGAGTGCGTTAACCCACCGTGGGAGTTAATTCCTTGCCTAGTCATTATTCAGGCGTCATTAAAGTATGCATTGTGCTGGAGGTCAAATCAGATTACTCTAAAGAATTTGGAATGGGAAAAATGCTGGGGGGTTTTCATCAGCCTAAGTGTTTGGTTATCTCAGTGTTTAGCTATTTATATTGTGCCTGTCACTGTGGCATGTCACAGTATAAACAAAGGGATGCTCTAAATCTCTTATTATTTTAATGGTATTAATGTTCTTCAGCTGGGGAAAAAAAGAAACCCATTTTCCCCTGGGAGATAACAGAGTACGTGGTTTAACAGAAATGGCGGCTCTGGGAAAGCTGCTCTTAGAGGCTCACCCAGGCAGAACGGTCCCGCAGCTCTGCATCGGCTGGCACCAACAGCCGCCCAGTTGCACCTGGAGATGTTGCTACCCACACCCTCTCCGAACGCCAAGGACAATCCCCCACTGCTGCAGGAAGGGCTACCCTGCAGTAGCGAAAATGCGAAGGAGGGTGACAGCCTGGAGCTATTTAACACGTTAAGAGAGAAAGAGGAGCAGCACTGCGCAACTCTTAAGCTCTCATGTACAAGTGTAACCGAGCTCAGCTCTCCTCTGCAGAGGTAAGCTGGGTGCCTCGTTCAAATCATATGCTCTGGCACCAGGGGGAAGAAGCAACACATGGGCTGGATCAAGGAGTATTCATTTCTTGGCGATTCACAAAGATACAACTTGTAATTGCAGATCCAGACATATGTTGCCCTTATCACAGAAAAGAAAAATGCTAGGATAATAGCTCCATGCTGGAGTGGGATCAGCGAGGCAGAAGCAAGGAGCAAAGGAGGGGTGAAAGAAGTCAGCTCCCACCTTGGAGAAACCTGTCTGGGTTTCTGGTTGTGGTAGCAAAGAGAGAGAACTTGGAAACTGGAAGCAAATTGAAAACCGGATCAGACTGGTCTGTACCCTTAAAATAAGATGATGGTTCCCCTTGGGGACACATGATGGCTGGGGAGGAAGTCTAAGTACTGAGACTATTTTAGTGCTGAGAGACGGTGCTTGGAAAGTCTTCATGTCCGGCACACTTGTGTGAGGAAGGAAGACAAAGGGGGAGAGCCCCAACCGGCCATAGTGGGCATGAGAGGCAAAAGGACCCTCCTAAGGCTGAAAGAGTCCTCTGTACATATGAATCTGTGGGGTTTTCTTTGGCCTTGTTTCATGTGAAAATAAGGCCTAGGCAATCATTCTCTTAGCTCCTTCCAGATGACTCCCGGACTTTCTGATCAGCTTGATGAAGGTGATGTTTTCAAAGACGTGCAGTCCCTGCAGGTCAGTTCCTTTGTTCAAAGCACCAAAGAAGAAGAAACACCGTCGTGGAAACACAGGAGCTCAGGTGCAGCATTAGTCACGTGCCATGAAAGGAAAGGAGGTTTATGAGCACTGCAGCTGCAGATCTGTGCCTTCTGCAGTGCAAAATAGAGACATTGCTAAGGAGAACGCATTAGGCAAGGGGTAACCCAGGAGCAAGAGATGCAGGTGTAGGGATCCAGGCTTCATACATTCATCTGCCTAGCAGTACCTGTTTGTATTTAATTTCAAACTGAATCTGAAATTGCCATGAGTTTCTCCATCCAGAGACTGCAACACATTTGTGTCCTTTGAAATCCATAAGGTGCATGTGTGTCCTGAGCAAAGGGCCCAATGCAAGCCCCATCCTTAAGGAGTTTAGGGGATCTCAGAGGTGTACTGAGGTGCATTGAGCTGCAAGGGGGAACAGAATCGAGAGGTACACAAACTCTAAAGCAGGAGGAGCTCCCTCCTGCCATCCTCACCGCTCTTCGTGAGTGAGGGGCTGAGACAGACCAGAAGTCCTCTCGAGGCCCTTTCAGCCCCACTGACTAAGAATTCGGAGCTGAAACAGCATATATCCAAAATGTCTTTTTTTTCCTGGACAGTAACGTAGGGATCAGAGACCACCAAACACCAAATGAAGATTCAAGCCACATCATTCATGTTTCAACCTAGCATACAGGGCTGGCTTTGCACATTAAAGGAGAGATATAAATTGCTGCTCTGTTGTCTAAATATCCTGGTTCAGGTCTTATCTTCACCCTGCAGCGAGGGATCCTGGAAAAACAGTGTAAGACCAACTTCCCCAGGAGGAAATTATTTGTTTCATGGAGTCCCAGTGGTGGAAACCACTTTGTGCCATGTCAGGGATGGTTCCGCTTTTGCATGCACATGGATTTCACTCAAGGCAGACCTGTGACCTCATTGGAAACAAGAACTCTCTACCAGACATGCGCTTCTATACACTGAAACATGCAAAACTGGTGACAGTCATACACTGGAGTGCCAGAATTCCAAGTACTGGGGCAGCCTGGAAAAGTGTCCTTTATGGCTGCTTTTTGCCTTCTCCCCAGATTCACCTGGACCAGCTGCTCATTTCCTGCCCCTTCATTGACCTAGTGGTGTTATACCACCAGTACAACAATTTTGCATGATACTGGCAGGAGTCTCCTAGTCGAGCAACTTCTCCCCAATGGTATGAGATGGTGTTTGGGTCTGACCTCCCACAGGTAATAGGATGGGATGCTTGTGAGCCAACACATCTCTTTGGGACAGGACCCCTAACATGTAAATACATGCTGATGAGCATGGCTTAGTTTTTCCAGTAGCATGTAATTTTACAAGGTGAACTAGGATGACTGCAATCCTATGGTGTTGCACCTGCCTGCTTTGCCTGCCTGCTCCAGCCTGGCATATTGACGTGGTCCTGAATTCATCAGTAGTCCACCTGCAGCAACTGCAGGAGAGTGGGAATGGGAGACATTGCCCCATTCTCCACTAGGAATGAAGCTGCCTAAGAGGGACTTAAATACACTTGATGGGTGTACCCATGGGTGTGTGAAAGATGGGATCCTACCGACAGTCTGCCCTGCACAATCCTTGGACCATTCATTTTTTGTTTACAATGTTAAAGAAATATTACAAAAGAATTACACCAAGAATTGCAAATTTAATCTGCGGTGGAGACAGTTTAACACCTCCGTGGAAGACTGATGCTTACCTCTTGTTCTCCAGCGATAGCAGTATCCAGTGATATCTTTTCAAAGATAACTGGGGCAGAAGTGATGGCTTATGCTGTGAAATAGGTCAGACATGAGGCGACACCTTATCCGTTTAGCAGTGAACCCCATCATTGCTCCCCGGCCTCTGTATTGATTATCTGACGGTTTTCAAATGCTCCTGAAACCTTTGACCGTCGCCTCGTATAATTGCATTAAGGAGTAAACACTGTCCCGATGTCCTTTCAGCTCCGAGGATCCAATTATTGTTTCTCATTTCTGTAGCCCAGGAAAAGAGAGAGGGGCATCTTAATGCACAGATGGCCTGTGATTTACATCAGGAGCCACGAGGTTAGGGACTGTCCCAGCAGAGAAAGCTCGCCAGCCTTTCTTTTATTGAACTGTCTGCGAATGATGTGTAGTCAAAACCCCAGCCACCTGTGGCCATTAAAGATCCAGTGGTGCTTTTTGCAGGACTAACACCCACATCCTGAGCACATTCAAGGCAGAGGGGTGGAGGTGGGGGTGTGGGTGATGGTGTGGGTGGAAATATGCTCCAGCTTCCTAAATCCTACTTCCTGACTAAATTGCAAGAATTATCTCCTTCCTGCCCTGAGTTTTCTCACAATATTATTAAACAGGCAATCAAATAATTACTGCATATTGCCCCAGAGCTGGGAGTGTTTCCACTATGAATTCAAGAGATCTAAACATGTCATTTCAGTCTGTAAAGTGCCTTGGAATGGCGCTTACTGCCTTGAGAAGAGCTCTTCAGTCCTGTAGGCATTTTTATGAGGCTCTAAAATGTCCCCGAGTTGCTAGAGACTGAAACATTAGGAAAAAAAAAAATAAAATTGAATGCACTTTTAAGCTTCACCTGGAATCATTGGATTCATATGAAAGATTAAAAGTAGGAGCTGAACTGTTTGGGAGGAGGCTCGGCTCTGACAACAGCAACGGTGCAGCCGTGTCATAGGTAGGTGCTTTGTGGCGTAGTGTGGAAATGTCTGGAAGAGACACCAACCACACTCAGGCTTGTTCTTCCCCTGATTGTATGACTTTTATTGAGTAATACACAAAATGAGCACTTAAAATTAGACTCCGAGAGCTCTTGCTTAAATGAAGAGACTGTCAGTGTTTGCAGAGCGGTGCTTGGGCTCACCCAGACGGTATCCGAGTACATCGCACTTGAATGGCTGAATACAGGGAGCACTCTCTTCCTTTTCTTTGCCTAATGAAAAACAAAATGGGAAGAGACTGATTTCGCTTTTCAGATTCATTGTGTTTATGTTTTTTCCAGATGCTCCCAAACTTGGTCTTGACTTTCAGCAACTACGTCAAATATCGGACTCAGCACAATGGCACATAATGGCCTAAGATGACATGAAGCAGAAAACAAAGTGGGAGGGGAGAGAGACTTTTTTTTCCCTAATGTTGTAGAATCTCCCTTTCTCTCTGTGTTGTTAGATGAAATACCACACAGACTGGTTCTGGAAGCAGAGTGAAAGCGTGTTGCCTGAAGGCTGAATTGAATTGTAACAGTGTGATCTTGCCAGGAAGGCTAGGTAAAGCATCCCAAACAGCACCCTCATTTCTTGCACTTTTATCATGAGAAATCATAATTTCGAAGCTGATGGGCATTACTATCCCAGGTGGCTTGCATCTTTTTATGAATTTTTTATTTAACTTCGCTGGAACTGCAGGACACGAGAGCCTGGTCCAAGGCAATTTCGTGCTTCTCAGATAGGGCCAAACTCTGTTGAATCTGTAGTGCTGCAAGCTCAAAGTATCGACAGTGAAGGCTTTTGCTCTCTAATCTTTCTGTGCTCAAAGCATTTCTTATCCATCCCTGACCTCTGATCCCCTTCGTATCTCTGGCTTTTGCGGGCAGTTAGCTGCCCTCCCTTGAAAAGCCTTTGCTGTCTCTCTTTCCCAGATGACAGGGAGGATGATTCCCACCACAGGGGATAGAACCTCTTGCACTCCACAGCAAGCACAACTGCTTTCCTGCCCCATTGCATCCATCACCCTGCATGTACCTTGTTGGGTATTTCCACTGGAAACAGCAAGAGCATGGGCTCTGTTCATGTAACAGCACTTCCCACCACTTCTGTCTAGATCTCCATTTAATACAAGTCCTTTTAAGCCTCCAAGTACTTTATAAAGCAGGCTGAATATTATTATCTGCCCCATGCAGATAGGGAAACTGTAGCTCATACGCTTGCTAAGAGTCATATCACATGAGGACTTTGGTTTCCATTTTCCTGAACTGATGTCCTGACCATGGCACCAAGATAGATCCACCGATTCCCCCTTTCTTTCACACAGCAGGTCCTTGAATGAGAGGACATGTACCCCACGCGGGGAGCACTTGCTGGACCATCCCTGAGGTCAGGGGATAGATACAATTTCCAGCCCTGATTTCCTGGAACAAACCAGCCATAAAAGCAGAAGTATCTAACAAATTTGGTCTGGCACAGACTGTTCAGTGCAAATCTTAATGCAAATAAGAGAAATGTCAGTGCTAAAAGAAAAAGAGTATTTAGGAAAAAAGATAAAAAAAAAAAAATCTTATGCTGTTTTGTGGCATTTGTGCATAAAATAATGAGACCAAATATATCACCATTGGATTTGAGCCAGTTAAGTTCATAACGTCTAATCCAGCTGGTGGATCATGACTCCCTTCATTATTTAAAGCAATGCTGTGGGAAAAGACACACAGCAAAGCTAACAAGATGGTGCTTGAGCTGCCATACTCCTGGCAGCAGAACAAATGCAGCGTGCGTTTTCTCACACCAGCAGGGAGAGGAAAGGAAAACGTGGAGCTAACGAGGAGCCCAGCATCCCCTCACGATGCAGACTGAGCCTCACCCGCTGCCATCGCCCCTGCAATCTGGCTCTGTTCATCTCAAGTGACAGTGTATCCCTGCTTCTCCTGACCATAGCCCTGGGGTTTGTAATGTGATGTGATACCCAGCCAGGAGAAGGCTGTGCTGGACCAAAGCAGTCCACCTGTCTCTCCAGGGTGTCCCTCCAACGCCAGGAGACAGGTGGTAAGCATCTACCTTGTATGCTCCTCAGCAGCCCAGGGATGCAGCCGGAGGTGGTAACTTTGCACAGATCAGCCCTTTCAGCAACTTACGTTCTTCTCTCAATTCACCCACTCTCCCACTCAAACTTTTTGTGTCATGGCGTCAGTGTGGAGATTGTGTCTTGGTTGCATCTTCCTGCAATACTCACAGCTTCCTTCTCCTCTCCTGGTAGCTGCCCCCTTCCCGCACTTCTGCTTCCTTGGTTGTGCCTCCTCCATGACCCAGCTGATGAGGCCTCACAGTTTAGGACACTGTTGATTTGGGGATGGTCTAAAGGCCCCCTCACAAGCCTGTCTCCGCACATGGGACCCCTGCCTGTTCCCTGCTGGTCCTGCAGGGACTCCTTGAAGAGTCTTGTGGCCATTGCTCCAGGATGGCTGGCACAGCCTCATCCCCAAAGAGCCTCCAGAAACTTTCAGCTCTGGAAGGCATCATGCTGCCTGTGGTCCAGATGATGTTTTTCAGGCTGTAAGCACAGTGTGTCCAGCATGGCTGCCACAGCAGGGAGAACACAAGGGCTCTGGACAACTCAAGCTGTAAGGCTTGGCTCAGAGGTGGCCATATGTGCATGACTACATCTTTCTGTATAATTGTGGTGAGATTGATCAGGAGTCAATGGCATTGGCACGCACAACTCTGCTTCCCCTGAGGTCTTTCAGCTCTTTGCCTGTTTGGGAAGTGGCTTTCTGTGGGACAAATAAAAGGACACCCTTGCTTCATTGCTCATGATATATAACTGCTAGGACAAAGGATTTTTTATTTTTCTGGGTAAAATTAAAAAAAGATATCCTGGTTGTGACATTTGTTTTCCATTTGATGTTCATTTTCAAGGAATGCTGATTCTCACTGCAGAGAGCTCGTTGGGCACCTCAGAGAACTTGGCACTTGTCAGCGTGGTCCTTAATTGATGCACTCATGGGTGCTGTGGTGTCTCTCAAGCATCTCCCAAATATATGAGATACACAGTTATAAAAAAACCCCCTTGAGGCACAACCAAAAGTAGAAAAATATGATTAAGTAACTTCCTTGCAAGTCAACTTTTACCTGCATTTTTCTCTCCTATCTCAACGGACAAGCTCCTCCGTCATCTATTCAGGCCTTCAAGAAAAAAAAGCAGGGCAAGACAAACATTACCTTCTGCGGTGGGAAAACAAATTGACCCCTCTTTGTATTGTAGGTGAATTTTTCCAGTTCTCCTTCATACGAAGCAAAGAATACAAGTTATTCACATACTTGTACACCAGCATCTGAGTCTTGGAGCTCAAACAAGAGGAGACAAAGTGCAGGGAACAGAAATAGCTTTACTGAAGTGCTGAGTGTTTCAGCAGGGGAAGGACAAGAGAGGTAAAAGAACTCATAAACACCCAGAAATAGGTGTGGTGCTTTCATGTATGTTCAACAACTGCCTGGGATGGTTCCCTTGGAAGGCAAATATTGCCTGCCTGCCGGCTGAGCTCAGAAGGCAATCATTTGGGCCAACGATTTTGGGTGGAGGGAGCAGAGGCTAGGTGTGGACTGTGGGGACAGTAGGAGGGGTAGTGGGATGGTGCCTGCTCAGAGGATACTGAGTGGCAGAGCCCTGAGGCTCTCAGTAAACTGAGCATCTGGCTGGACACCAGCCGGCAACCGCAGTTGCTTCTGGCTCTGCAGCTCTGCTGGCTGTTTTGCCGAGGAGATTTGGGGGCTCCGCCAGGCTGCTGCTTTAGTCGAGCTCCTAAATCTCAAAACACACACCTTGAAGCCCCCCCCCCCAAATAACTGCCAGACCCCCTCATTCACTTGGGAGGGAAATGCATCTCACAGATGCCATTCAGAGGTGAGCAGGTACTCAAATACTGCCACTGACCCATTTGCAAGGCAGGGAAATCCAAACAAAGAGCAACGGCACATTTCCTGCCCCACAGGTCTTGTTTAAAAGCCCTTTCCCAGGAAAAGGGTGAGCACAGTAGATGCCTGCTTGCTGAGCCAAGAAGCAGCACCTCTCCTGGTGACACCCCCCCTTGCTGCTGCCTGTGTGTGCCACTTCCCTCTCTGCTTCAAGCCAGCACGGAAGACTGCCTCTTTCTCTCCTCGTTGTTACCATGTCCTCCCTCCATCTTCTCATTTCTAGAGTGAACAAACACTGAGCCATCAACTGTTCCTAACAAGTCATGTTTTCAGTAAGGCTGGCCTTCCTGGTGCTCTGGCAGAGGCTGCTCACTGGTGGAGGCTCAGCACGAAGTGGTTTCAACACCCCATGCCCAGGGTTGCTGTAGTCTGACCTTGGGCTGAGCTTTGGGAAAATCAACATGCTTGTGCCTGCACAGTGGGGTGAGACACGTGCCAGAGAAAGGGAGCAGGGTGGTTGCTGCAGCTTCACCTCTATAGTTCATGTGCAGAGTTAACACAAATGCAGCCTTTCTGCTCTTCAAGGCCAATTTGGGGTTTTCCTTGTAGGAAACTCCTCAGTTTTTGCTCTCCTGCTGCTCTGCCCCAGGCCCTGAGGGCCTGGGACAAAGCTGGGGGGGGGGGGGGGGGCGCGGGGGGGAAGGGGGGGGGGCAGGGGGGGAGGGGGGGGATGTCGCGACGGAGGGGGAGGCGACGC
>WTSP01022157.1:0-36447 GCA_025331215.1 Actenoides lindsayi | reverse complement strand
CCCTTCCCAGCACCACACCAGCTGCTGGGAAGGAGGCTCAGAAGAGCCAGAGCTGCCTGTCTGTGCCACTAACACACTTATTTGGACAAAGAGAATAACTGTTTGCACGGGCAAATGGGATATATCAAGCAGAAAACAGTCTGCAGACTGGACGAATTTTGTGACTCCTGTCACAACACTCTCAGAAAGAGCTGAGCTCCAGCATAACTGAACAGCAGACGGACATGCGTGAAGAGGGAGGAAGGCTAAGGCACCAGCTCTGCCAACAAAGCAAAGCAGGGCACCAGGAAAACAAGGGTCAGAACTCACCTCACCTGATACTCAGCCCAACGCTCTCACTCATGATCAAATCAAAAACTCTCTGAATACAAACTAAGACAAGACACAGCTAATGGTTGATAGCACTAGTTTTTAACACAAGAAAGATGTTAAGCTCAAAAAAGAGGGTCAGAAAAGCAGAGTATTTCGATTACATAATTACCATAATCCCAAAAATCAGATGATACAGTTTTAAACCATATTTAGTTCACTTTCCTACCCAAGGGATGATGAGGTCCTTCTTAACCACCTTTATCCAAGGTACTCCCTCATCTTCACTAACGCTGATACAATTTAATCCCCTCTTCCTCCAGCCTCCTTGCAGAAACTCGGAAACACACCCACCTCTATGCTCTGCTGTCAGCTCCCAAAGATGCTCTCTTGCTGCTTTGCAATACAAGTTTTCTTAACAAGGTCTTTTGAAACAAAATGCCTTCAAATATGCCACCATCGGTCTCTCTCTCACTTTATCCCCATTACACACAGTAAATTACATGATTCTACCTCATATCTTGTCCCAACAATTCTTTTCTGAATTCTTGCCCTCTGTCCACCCCTATGAGATTTCCCTAGTAAGTCTTTTGGAGGATGCTCCTCTTTTCCTGTTGCTATTTCACAGCCATTTGAGACAGCTTTTGCTATCATTGTGAAACAAGAGAAAGTGCAGCTCAAGTCTGTCTCCTGAACTACTTATCCACATAAACTTAAAATGGACTAATACTCTCTCCTTCCTCTGCAGCCATCAACTCCACACTCGCTATCGGTGTTAACCACATCTTTGTCTATGTCACTTAAACCTGTAATCGGTGGATAATCCTCAACTGCTTCTACACACAGGCAGCATGCAAACCTTGCCATTTCCTTCTCCACTGATCTTTTCAATAGGATCTTTTTTCATCCCAAGAGCGAGAAACTGGAACAACATCTTCCATTCTTTTCACCACAGATGACTCTGCAGAGACCTCCGTGCAGCCATATCATACATCCCCCGTGAATCTGCATGCTCTCCTCCCACTTCTCGGTCTTTGTTCATAGTATCACGACTGCTTTGTCCTTCCCAACTCATCTAATCCATTTCTTTCCTTTCTTTTCTAATCTATCATCACTTTTAACAAGTTATTGTACACATACCTACAGAAGCTTTCCTTCCAGGGTAGCTCTGGCTTGGGCAGAAAGGTGCCCGGTCCATTTTAACTACCTGAGGTCCGTTTCTTTTGTAACCCGTACAAGACTAAATCCTGCCCTCGTCCCGCACTGCCAGAACACCGCACACTCGTAGGAGGAAAGCCAAGGAAACTGAGGGAGAAGGCAGCGGTAGAGGAAGAGCTCGTACGGTGGCGAGGCCAGGAGGCAGCCCCAGCACAGCCCACCCGCAGCCCGTGCCGAGCGCCGGCCCGAGAGCTTACGGGCTGCGGCTTCTCACTCGGGCAGCCCGATCTCGGCACCGGCTCCGGGGCGGAGCGCTGCCGGGCGCCCAACTGAGCAGAACTTCGGGAGAAGCGGCACCGCGTCCCTCACGCCGGGCACGCTCCGCCCCGGGCCCCACCGCCTCCCGCTGAGGGACACGGGCCCGGCAGGCGGCGGCGCTACCCGAGCGCCCCCAGCTCCGCGGCACGGGCCGCCCCGCCGGGAACCCCCCACCGCCGCAGCGCGGCCTAGGCCCCCGCACTTACCGGGCGCCGCGGAAGGCGGCCGGGCGGCGGGTGGGGGAGGCAGGGAGCGGCGCCCCGGGCTCCTCCTGCCGGGCCGCTACTGCCTGCACGCCGGAAGCACCGGCCTCCGCGTGCCGTCACTTCCGCCGGGCGGAGCCGGAGCCGCCGCCGGGCCGAGCCGGACCACTGCGTTGGGGGGGAGGGGGCGGAAACAACGGGACCAGTGCGGGGGGCGTGGGGGGATGGTCGAGGGTCGGGCCAACAGCGCGGCACCGGCACGAGGTGCCGGCTCAGCACCCTCCAGAGGCCCTGGCGGCCCAGCCGCGGCCCGTGCCGGCGCTCGATGACAGCGCTCGGCACCGCGGCGGGGGAAGGCCCGCCCGCCACCGCCCCCGCTCCGCCGCGGGCAGGGGCCGCCGCTATCCCGGCCTGCCCTGCGCTCACCTCCCCCAGTATCCCAGCGTGCCGCGCGGCCCGACACTGGGGTAAAGGTCGCGGGGCGGAGGGGGCGGTACTGGCTCGGTGGGGACGCAGCGCCCCGGCCCCGTTCTTCGCCCGCCGCCACCGCCATGGCGAAGCAGCCGCAGCCCATCAGCCCCGTGAAGAACTTCTTCGCTGGCGGCTTCGGGGGCGTCTGCCTGGTGTTCGTGGGGCACCCGCTGGACACCATCAAGGTGAGGCGGCAGCGCGGGGCGGCGGCAAGACGGCGGGGGTCCGGTGCCGTGCGGTCCGGGGAAGCCGGGGCCAGGGTGGGACTACGCTTCCCGGCGGGCACTGCGCGGGGGGCGGCCGGGCTTCCCAGCGGGCAGGCGGGCTCGGCGGGACTACACCTCCCGGCGGGCGCCGCGGGGCAAGCGGGGGAAGCCAGTTCTTCCCGGCGTGCACCGCGGGCGGAGGCGGGAGACTCTCCGTCCGGTGGGGCGCACCCTGGCGGAGCGGCGGCCGCCGCCGTGCTCAGCGGCCGGTTGGCGGTGGAAATGAGGGAAAGGGCGCCGGTGTCGGTGACGCCGGAGGAAGGCGGGAACCGGGAGCCTGAGCCCTGCCGCCGGGCACCTGCTGGGCCAGAGGGGGGCCGGGGGTGACTCCGGGTGGGGGGGGAACGGCACAAATCGGGGTGCAGCAGGAGAATGTGCCCGCGCACCGGGTGTGTGAGGAACCTGAGCAGTGGGGTGGGGCCGTTATCCTGGTGTCACCCCAGCAATTACTTAGCCGCATATGTTAACTGTTATTAAATACAATAAAATTCCCTCTCTTTCTCTCCACAAAGAGCTAAAGTTACGCTCATCTCACTACCAGCACTGTAAAGTCCAGTCACAAAGCTTACTCTACAATAGTCATATAGAGGTGTTCTCTGAATCAAAGTTTAGATAGCAGTATTTAATAAATTATTGTTTTCCCGTCCTGTCTCCCTAGGTCAGACTGCAAACCCAGCCTAAGCCGCAGCCCGGTCAGCCTCCCCTCTATTCTGGGACCTTTGACTGCTTCAGAAAGACTCTGGTTGGAGAGGTACTGTGTTAGCGCGTCGCCCGCGGCGCCTGCCAAAAGTGTCAGTTGTTCCTGTATGTTGCAGGCGTGGAATCGTGTGGGAATGTTGCCCCCCAGAGACTATACAATTCTTAACTTGTCAGTTGAATTGATTTTAATTAAAATTTTTAAGCGGATTACAAAACTTGGGGAATACTCAGCATCCACATGCTCCAGGTGCATGTCTCTTCTGTTAAGAAATGCTTTTGGTTCAAAATGGCTCGGTATTAATATCTGAAGCTATAAAACTGAAATGAATGTTGGCAGTTGCTTTCTGGCTTTGTTGTTGCAGTCGGTGGAATCTGGCTTGCTTTGGTATTTGGAGTTGTCTCTGGGAATCTGAAAATAGGCAATGACTTTTGCTGATACAAGCAGTGCGTTTATTTTCTTCTATAATGTGTTACACCATCTATGACAAGGCAGAGGAGCGTTAATTAATGGTTTGTTTTGTTGTTGTGGGGTTTTTTTTTTGAGAAAAGAGGGTCAATTACAGTATTTTTCTTCAGTTTTCTTCAAAGTGTGGACAGTGGTTGTCACTGCTAAATCAGCCATATCATGTGATTGAACTGCAGTCTGGTTTGTTTCTAGAAAGGCAGGCAGCCTTGGTTTAAAGACTGTAAGTGACACAGAATCCAGATTTCTTCTTCATAGGTTTTCCCAGAAGCTATTTACCACTTGGAAACAATGGCTATAAAGCCTGACTGTTTCTTTACTAGGCTGAAGTCTGTTTTCTAACCACTGGATCTTGTGAGAAAACTCCGTGAAATGAAAGATCTGCCTCATATCTCAAATCTAGTTTCATTATGGTATGAACAGGTTGTTATATAACCAAAGTAAATCATGTTTCCCTGGTCTCTCCCACAAAGCGCTGAAATGCTTTGCTAGCTCTGAATCCCTTGTGGTTTTTAACACCCCTGCCGAAGCATCGACGTCAGAGCTGAACCATAATAATAGCCTTGTGATGTGGAGTTCAAAAGTAGTGCCGCCTCTCTACTCCTACTCAATACTCATCAGGTTCTGTAAGGAAAACTATTAAACCTCTCTGCCAAGGCCTTTTGTTTCCCATTGCTCGTGGGAAGATTGAGCAGGAGTGTCTGATCTTTGCCAGCCAGATACCATTGCATTACAGAGTCAGTTGTGCCTGTGAGCGTACAGACACGTACTGGGATACACAGAGTTATTTAGAGGGGAAGGAAGAGGCAGGCAGTCTAACAAATACTCCCTTTGTGCATCCAGCCTTTATCTAGAAGGATAGCTCCTTTTATTAGAAAAAGTTCAGTTCAAAGGCAAGATTAAATAAATGCTACCGCTGGGGTCTGCATCAGAGTTTTTCCATGTGTGTAGTCTGGTGAAAGGACACATCAGGAATGTGAAGTTATACAGTGAAAAAAAATTGCCTCACAGAAGGAAAGAAAAAAATAATTTGCTCTTGAGCTCATTCCAAATTGAGTTCCTATGGGGAGCGAAGTGGTTGAGGTTTGTTTCTGCAGCTCTTCCTTTATCTAAAGTGTGAATTCAACTCGGCGGTTTGAGGCAGAGTGTCAGGGTTTTATTCTGCTGCCTGTGATGACTTACTAAAAAAGCACATGCATTTTTGAATGTATCTGAGAGAGAAGACTAGACGTAATCTCTTAGGGCTATTATTTGAGTGGCTTTTAACGTAGCTTCCTCATACTTGAGATGTAAGTACAAGAGGAACAGTATTGGAACAGAAGGGTGTAAGTGCTGCCAGTGTTTTGCAGGAAGGATAGCTTTCCTCTGCAGCAGGCTCCGAGCCTCAGCTCAGTGTGTAGTTGCAAATGAACAATAGGCTGTGTTATTCCTCTGATTAATTAGACTGGCTGGCTGATGCTGTCCTGTATCGTAGCCTTTTGCTTCCCAATAGGCTGAAATGTGTGCAGACCCAAGTAATTCTTGTGATAACATTTCTTGCAGGGAGTTCGAGGCTTATATAGAGGAATGGCAGCCCCTATTATTGGAGTGACACCCATGTTTGCTGTGTGCTTCTTTGGATTCGGCCTGGGAAAAAGACTCCAACAGAGAAAACCTGATGACGTTTTGACGTGAGTTTCTGCGTGAATCAGACAGTTGGGAAAGGCACTTTAAGACTCTTGCAGCCTGTGGTATTGTCACACATGGAGTTGTGGTGTAAGTTTGTCTCTTCTCCTAGGTTAAAAATATAGTTCTAAAAAATAAAACACTCATGTGTTTTAATGCTTCTGGAAGTGTGGGACTGATAGCACAGGCTAAAAACAGACAGCGTGTGGGCAGGTGCTATGCAATTCCCTTTCTACGCAATAAAGAGCCATTAAGGAACAACTCCGTTTCAGATGAGTGCAGTATGAGTTCTATAATGACTGCCTGCCAACAGTTGTGTTATTAACAGAAACTATGGGAGAAATAAATTCATGGTCAAGCAGTCTTGACGACATTCGCTGTTCCGATTCTTTTTTCCCTGTTAGTTATGACTGTTGCTGTGTCCTAACAATTCGCTGGCTATTATTATATCCTAATGTAGTGTTATTAATTTCTCAAAAGAGGTGTTTATGAGCAGCCCTGTCTAACCTTCTGGAAAAGAGATGGGAAGCTAAGAAAGCTTTGTGTGGCTTTGTACAAGCTAACGTGTGCATGAAGAAAGCCTCTCACCCATGAAATATTCCCTTAACGTCTTCGCTGACTTGGATTTGTAGCTCTACAGGAACAGAACTGTAGCTTAGCAACATTTTATTGTATTATTTGTGCAACTTGTAGGAGTCATGTCAGAAAGCAGGAGTCTATTGTGTCGAGCCAAGTGTGGTGAGGAGATGCGGTTTCTGTCGGAGCCTTGCCTGCATGGGGGGCAGCCCAGGTGGGGTGAGGGCACCTGGCTGTCCAGCACTAGTCACTGCCACAGCACGGGGCAAGCTCCCTCTGCTCAGGTTGCTTGGAGGGAGGCAGTGCCACGATGCTGGGGCCCTGCTGGCTTACCCTCTGGTTTACCACAGTAGTGTCCTCAGGCGGGCAAGGCTGGAGGGTAGAAGCAGGGGAGAAGTTAGGATTGGAGAATACAAGGAAACAAATGGTTTGTGAGCTCATTTCCAGCAGCCTAATCACCTCAGCGCCGTGTGTTTTATGCATGTCACACCAAAGAAGTTTTAAGGAGCAAGCTGGAGAAGGGCAGCGTAGTTCCTTGTCTCTTTACGCAGAACTCCTAAGCAGAGCAGAGTGAGAGAGAGAACAAAGATCAACAAATAGATGGTGGCACTGTTGTGGTGTCCAACTGTGCTGTACCTTAGGTGCAGACTTTACATGGTGAAAGTCTGATAAAACTGGTACAGTGTGCCTGGGACTCGAGGCTCCAAAAGAAAGATCAGACTCTTACCACCATGGTTATGGGTGCATCTAGGGAGGCAAGTAGGATGGCAGTGGTTCCCTGTGCCAATTTTGAAGGGAAATTTTGGAAGGAAGGAGATGGAGAGAAACCCAAGAAGAATGTTTTGTCTTTTCTGGGGCTGAATAATCCCCAGGCAAGCTAGAAAACTCAAAGCTCAGTTTGATCAGGAGTTGCATGTGGAGTGGTGAGGGAGGTCTGAATAGTCTGGAAGATTTAATGGGAATTTAAAAGTAAAGAAAAGTGTAAGAATTGGAAAACATGAATAGAATTCTATCACTTGGGCAAGTGAAGAGAAGTGGAGGTGTGGGATTTAGTTAAATTGAGATATTAGGTCATTTTACTAGAGAATGTGACAGCGTGTTGGATGTAAAAATAAAGTTAGTGGTAGAGAAACTCATCCTGTTTAAGGAATTTCTGTCATAGAGACTTTGCCACGTGGAAGCAGGCGCAGAATGTGTGGGATGATGGCAGGCTGGTGGGACTGACTCGACGATGGCAGAGGCTAAGGGAATGAGGGACTGAGAGGCTGCAGGAAAGGAGGCTTCTGGCCGCACAAGCAGGAGCTGGGGTCACTGAGAAGAGTGAGGAGACTGGAGGAGGAAGAAACTGTTGGGAATAAAAATCAATAGGGAACACTGTAGCAAAAACTGCAAGTCCAAGGAATATTAGCGAATGCTGTGAATGTGAAGAGCTGAGTTATGGTTGCTGTGGGAACTAGTGCTTTGAATCCTAGAGATCTAAAATGTTTATCTCTAAGCATGCATTGATGAGGTGCTTCTGCATTCATCAAAAACAGTGGATGCCTTTCTAGTTCCACTGCTGGCCTTGTGTGCAGCAGCATAATTTCAGCCCTGGTGATACAAGGGTCTTGCTGCCCTTTGTTTCCTATGTTCTGTGTTGTGATAGGGTCTCTTCTGTTTCCCTGGGGCAGATACCCTCAGCTGTTTGCTGCTGGCATGTTGTCAGGAGTGTTCACAACAGTAATCATGGCTCCAGGAGAGAGAATCAAGTGCCTTTTACAGGTAAGGCGTTGGGTGGTGGTGATGGAAATTTAATTTTAAGGGTCTTGTCTTTCTGTACCAGGAACTTCATTGGTTAGTGTATTTACCCTGTTTTCTGACAGAACTAAGACAACTATCATTTAATGCAACTGTGTCACAAAGAAGCATTATACAAACTCACCATGACAGCCTAAGTGCATACAGCAGTCAGTGCTCTTCACTTTACAGAGCACAAGCCTTCTACTATGTGGCATTATATGAGGCATCAGTGGATGCCTCAGTTCACTTCAAAATATGAAAAGGCCCAGTTTTTCAGAAAGCAACTCTTTCTAAACAATACAAAACGACTGTACCCTAAGACTCTTTCCAGGGTAAAGATTTTCTGGTAATTTGACAGAAAATACATAACTGAGGAATGTATTTCAAACTACATGAAATAGTTTTCTAACGTTTGGGTGACTGTTAGCTGTTGGCTCTGCACCTCCTTTGGGGTTTTGAAAGTATTGTTGGAAAATGTAAACCTGAGCAAGGTAAAATACCATCTTTAGCAGAGATGGGAAACTGCTTATTTCAGACTACGCCGAACTCCTTTAGAACGGTGATGGGTGGTCACCTGTTAGTGCTGACAGAGGTGAGAGATAAATATACACAGAGAAATTGTTTGCATTTGAGTAAACTATTTGAAGGCTACTTTTTGTCAGTGCAAGTGTAGAATTACCTGAGTGACTTCAGTTGTTTCAAACTTCCACTGGGGAAAAACACGGGAGAGTCCAAGCTGTGCATGGAGCAGTAAACAGCCTCGGCTCGGACAGGAGAGCGCTGTTGGAGGAAGTGACCTGGAGGTTTCACATACAGGAGGGCCTGTGGGACAAGAGTGTGCTTCTTCCTCTCTGGAAACATGCACGTGGCTTTCTAACTGTGAGCTGAATGATTGTTCACCAGCCAGAAACATTCACTAGTCAGAAACTGTCACTTTAATCCTTCAGATCCAAGCAGCTACAGGTGAAACTAAATACAGTGGCTCTTTGGACTGTGCAAAACAGCTGTACCGTGAGGCTGGGATTCGTGGCGTGTACAAGGGGACAGTGCTCACCCTCATGAGAGGTAACTGATGGAGATGTTCTGACGCTTCTTCTGCGTGGGGTACTTTAAGATAAGGAGCCTGACATGGTATCATAGATTTCGCTGTCCCTTTAGCTAATTGGAGATGCTGTGTCATCCTTTTTTTTTTTTTTTTTGTTGCAGAGCCACTCCAATGCCTCAAAGGGACTGAGAAATAAACATGAGCTCCTCAGTGAGTGAGGAAGAGATTAGATGACAAGGATCAGAGGGATATAGGAAATAATTAAAATCTGAGAAGCCAAGAGGAATGAGACCCTTCAGGAAGGGAGAAGAGAACAAAAAAAAAAAAGAAAAATACAAAAGTGGGCCCTTTTTTTTTTTTTTTTTTTTTTACTCCCCTTTTTTTTTTCCCTTCTTTTTGTTTTTCTTTCCTTCCTTGGGAGAAGGATTGTGACTGTCTGTGACTGTTGCTATATAATGCTGACTGCTTTAAATGATATGATTGCAGCAGTTATGCTTTCTACACGCTTAAGTGTGGGTTATTTTGGACTGGGATGTCATGACACCCCTCACAACAACTAAGTAATTGTGCCAGACACTGAATCCTTTACGTGTTTTGGCACTTTCTTCTTTGAAAAGCATTAGATTGTTCCCTGTCCTGAGGCAATGTTTTCAAAGGATGAACTGAAATTCCTGTATTTTGACATCTCTGTTTAGAAATTTGTTCTATCCTCTGCTTCTCATGGAAGTCTAGCAGCTAGCAGCATAACTCTGGCAGTGTCCCTAGCCAGAGGCTGGTTCTCTAGTTTAGACATGAGCTAAGAATGGGCTGCGGGACTACCTTAAAAACAAAATAAAACAAACCCCATCACCTACAAAAAAACCCCAAACAACAAACCCAAAATAGAATCATTAGAACAAGTAGTGTGCAAAACTCTTCAAGTTCCTAACTCCTCTGATCTGCTATGTGGCAATTAAGAAAACTTAGAGCTGTGTCATCATTAGCTTAATGGCCTGTAGGCAGGTTACAGTCTGATTTGAAAGGTTGTTGACAGAAATGCTTAACAACAGATATTTTTCCCAATTCTTGCCTTTAGTACCTGCTTTCCCTGGGAAAGTTTAGACTGCTTAGTCTAGAGCACAAGAATATTTTGTTGTGTTTGTAGAGGAGGTTCAGAAAAAGAATCTGGATGTACTTAGTGGTGTTGCTGAACTGGCATGGGGCTGCTGTGCCTCTAGGCTTCAATTAGTTTCCCACTACTCAAAGTCCTCGTTGTTTACCCTCCAGATGTCCCAGCCAGTGGAATGTACTTCATGACGTATGAATGGCTGAAGAACATTCTGACCCCTGAGGGAAAGAGGTTAGTGAAATCTCACAGTCATCATTTTCTGGACTTCCCAGACACTGCTGATTAATCTTCCCAGATACAAATTGATTTACAGCAGCATCATCCAAACAAATTTTAAAAAAAAAAAATGGTCACTTGTCTTGTGAGTTGAGCTGTTTTGGTGTGGAGTTAACTGACAAAATAGTATCCTGAGTTTCTCTCAGATTGTAGCCTTGGATGTTATTAGCCAAGACATTCTTAAAGTAGGTCTCTTCATGTTTACCCTTGTGTATGCAAAAAAGATCTGGGGTTTTTTGCTGTTGTTGAGTTGTTCGTAGGTTGTTTTGTTTTGTTTGGGGTTTTGTTTGTTTGATTGGGGTTTTTCGTGTTTTCTTTGGTTGGTTGGGGTTTTTTTGGTTGTTGTTGAGGGCTTTTTTGGTTGTTGTTGGGTTTTTATTCCCCAGAGCATCTGTATGTGTGCTGCTGAATGAAAAGATTGGAACCTTTAGGGTGGAGTTAGTACATTCTGCACACAAGGCTCTGATTCTTGAAAATCTTGCTCAGATACTGTTGCTGTTTGTGTCTGCAGCATTGTGCTGCCTTCTGGCTGTCACCCAGGCTGCCTCTTTGATTGTCACCTTAGTCCGTGAAAACAGTTGAGTTTTCCTTTTTTTTTTTTTTTTTTTTTTAACCATCCTCTCCCCACCCCCCCCTTTTCCTGCCACAGTGTGAGTGACCTCAGTGTGCCTAGGATCCTCTTTGCTGGGGGCCTGGCTGGGATCTTCAACTGGGCAGTTGCCATTCCACCAGACGTGCTGAAATCCCGTTTCCAGACTGGTGAGTTGCATACTGGTTTGTCACGGCCACACTCGGTGCAGTGCTTCTGTGCATGGCCTGAGCAGCAATGGAAGGTGCCATCAGAGCGTGGCACCTGGGATGTGGCATGTCTCGAGCACTGCTTGAGACAAGTACATGAAAAACCCAAGTGTGTTCCTAGCTTTTTAGTTGGTTTTCTTGCAAATTATTGGCAAATCAGGCTGCACTTCTCTGTTCTGCTTCCCTGCTATTATAATGATACCAGTTTGAGGTACCTGTTTTGAAACCTGAGCATAGAAGCCGTAACAGTAGAACTGCTTGTCATGGATGTTGTATTACAAAAGTAATTTTTTGAGAAGTTTTATTACTTCACTTCAGACACAGTTATATAAATTAGCCTGTGCTATCTGAAATTCATAGTAACAGGGCATGCTGTGCCGAGAACTTTGCTTTTACAGTAGCAGCTCTGCTCTAAAGTATCTGTGGCCTAATGATAGTGAGGGTGGCCCCAGGCCTTCTGCTTCAGTAAAGTTTGACAGGTTTTGGGTTTTCTCTGGGAGTCCTAGTCAATGAATAGGATCATTTTCTGGTTTATACAAACCAGCTTCATCAATTTTTATATCTGACCTTCTTATCTCCTCATTGCAGCTCTTGGGAGAGCTGTGATCAGCAGTGCAAGTAACAGCTCAGAATTCCAACCCTGACAAAAGTTATTGTCCTTTCTTCCCTGCCCTCAGTGACTTGATGATGTAAATTCTTTGTGGTGATGGTGAGCACCTACCTTCTGTTTACTGAGCCTTTAGGAAAGTTTCTTTTTTGCTTGCTTTCTTTTGACTGAAAAGATCATTTTCCCGAGCAGATGTTGTCACAACATAGCTTCACCACTGCTTGAGTCTGGTGTCACCTAGATGGTAGAGCAGTGTGAACCTGTTGAAAATCCTGGGCTGTTATATATGCCACATCCTTCAGCAATTGTGACTGCCACACATCTTAGCTAATGTGTTTTTTATCCCTTTCAGCTCCTCCAGGAAAATATGCAAATGGCTTTAGAGATGTGCTGAGAGAACTTATCAGAGAGGAAGGAGTCGCATCTCTGTATAAGGGCTTCACAGCTGTAATGATCAGGGCATTTCCTGCTAACGCGGTAAGGAAATTGCAATTCCCAGTGGGTTTTGGGCACCTGGCAGCTCCCAGTGAATGTTTGGAGTCTGTAGAAGAGATGACTGGCTGCTTACAATTACATCATTTCAGCAAGGTTCTTGTCACTGAGGGTCCTTTTGGCTGTCCAGGTCTAAAAATGTACCTTAATCTAAGAAGAACACCAAGGAAACCTTCCTGCAAAGCTCTGCATGAAGGCTCTTTGTTGACTTTCTGTGGTAGTCTTTCTCTACTTAGTGCACATCCACCAGTAGAAGACAGAAATGTGTGGATGAGTTTGGACTGTCTTCCCATTCACTAAATAATGAACCTAATGGAGTAGAAGTTCTGCCTTTGTCTGAGGGGATATGGTAGAATTCTTGCCTCTGGTCTAAGATTTTTTTTGTTCTCTTCATCCTTCTGCATCGGCCACATCAAGTGTTCATAGTGGTGCATTTCAAAAACCTTGTTTGGAGTAGGCTTTTAGAATCCTTATTTGTTTTGTGTGTTCTCTCTTTTCCAGGCATGTTTTCTTGGTTTTGAAGTTGCTATGAAGTTTCTTAACTGGATCGCACCAGGTCTATGAAGACTAGGAAGTCTTTGGAAATTGGAAAGGAGGAGAGTGCAAGTCTGCCTACAGGAATAAATGAATGATCACTTGAAACTTCAGGAATGATTGCTTGCCTAATACCTTTTTTCCTTCCTCACATTCTTTAGGTGGTGCTATGTGCCTTTCAGAAGTGTAAGCCATAGCTCTGAAGCAGAGTTGGTGAGGGGTTAGAGGTGATGCACCTGTGTCCTGAGCCACTGTACCAGCAGTAATGCTGCTAACAGACAGCTGTCACTGTTACACACACTACCTTAAGTACTTCCTCATGGAAGAAGGAGACCTTAAAATGTAACTCTTTATTTACTGAAGAAACATGTAGCTACTTATGCTGGAAAACTTCCTTAAAATACGTGTTTGGCAGTGCGTGCTTAACCTTCTCAGGGCATAAGAGAGCAGCTGCACATGCTGGTATCTACAAACAATGCCAGAGAGCGTTCTCATCTCCTGTTGATTTTCAGTTGTGGCTGTTCCTGTGTTGCCAGTGCTTTTAATCTTACGTGCATGTAATGCAGCAAATAGAACTAAGCAGGGGAGGCCAGAGCTGCGTCTCGGTGGGTTGGGGGGGGATTACAGGTACTGTACTGGATCTTGCACACCCATCTTTTCTGTGAACTAGGAGCGAAAATGAATTATGCTTAACATTCCTACTGAGCTTCACCAAGGCAGCCAGCGGGGAAATGTGTTTGATTAACCTGAACTTTTCTCTGAAATCCCTTTCTGTCACACTGAAGATGTGCCAAATGTGATTTCCAAAGTACATCATGGTTTGTAGCAACCCATGATATATTTGATTCATCAAATGCTGTATCCGGGGATTCAGTCCCTGACATTGACCTGAGAAAATTTGACAGCACTTCCAAGAAGTCAATTTCTCTGACACAAGGGGCACGTGTGAAGGGGACATTGGCTCTGCGACCTTGTCTAATTTTATTCTTACTCCTGTTCTTTTGTTTTCTCTTAAGATTTTTAAAAATAGTGACACTTTCATTTGAAATATTACTAATGCTAAGAAGCAAAAAGCAACTTTAATTTCTTTTGGTTTTGATGCAGCGTTACTGACACTCAATAAAGCTGGATGCTGCTTGGCCACAATGTGTGCTTCAGTTCTTTTATGTTTTGCATTGTTGTGCATGATTAATTTTGCAAAAGTTTTCCGGTTCTTAATTCTGAGGTGTGATTGGGAAATAAGTTGTGTCATGCTGTCTTTCATTGGTAACACCTTGCCTTTTAGCTTTTGGATTTCTGACACGAGCCATGGAAATTAATGTTCTGCAGTTCACAGTGGTCATACAAGTCCCGTTAGGTGCTGTGTTGCAGACAACTTTTTAACCATAAAGCCAGACACTAATTAACACGTCTTGCTTGTGGAAAGTATTTTATATTTTCCAGGGAGAGTCCTGAACACAGATACAGGGGAGCTTTGAGAAAGCATCTGTGCTGGTAGCCCTTAGGGAAGGAGGTTGAGAGTTTGTTCATAGTCTGGCACAGTCTGTTGGCCTGTACTATAAGGACATGATCTTCACCTTGGCTTTCTGCAGGCAGGGTCAACCCTGAAAACATTCCACCCCATGCTGCTGCAGAAACCTTAAATCCCTCTTTCCTTCCCAATTCTTTGGAAGGACCTAGGAGAGAACCTGCCTTCCACCAGAGTGCACCTCTTGTGTTTTACAGGATGGGGGGTGTGAAACCAAGGAGCCTGGGAATGTCCCTGTCGCACGGAGCTGCTTCTCACTGCTACCTTACTTACTGTGGGCCTTCCCCATTCCTTGCTGCTTAGGAAGCTGCTGCTGCTCCTGCTTCCCAAAGTCTCTGCAGCTATGGATGAATGAAAGCATGAACACTGAGTTAATACTGGTTCAGAGAAGCAGTGACTAAAGAGCATTAACTTTTACTGAGGCAGGATCCAAACATTTCAAGAGGACCAGGTCTGCTTTTATGGCTCTTTGTTAGTTAAACATCAAATCTATCCTGTACTGCTTTGGTTCCCTTGCTGCTCTGGCCACCTTTCTGATTTCTGTGCTGGGGCTGTGATGCCTAGAAGCAACTTTCAGCTTAAAGAAGTATTGCAAAGCTGGATTTTTTTTCCTTCCATTTTACTTATGTGTTCCAGAAACACTGACACTTCTTTGGAGGGACAGACACACATCTACTTTCTTAAAATTCCAGACACCGATGCTTAATGCCACCTATTCCAACTGCAGCATCAAATGCATCCTGTTGAGCTCCTCATCTCACAGGAAGGTAGGAAGAACTGAAGAATAATCAGCCTGGTAGCGAGTGATGTTCTAGGTTGGTTTATAATGCAGCTGCCCAGCAGATGGCTGTCTGAGGCTACCAGCAAAATGGACAAACCTGCAGGTCCAAAGGCAAGGTCGTGCAAGGAAGGGAGCACAGCAGCTGCTGCTGGCAGGCTACTGCAGCTGGCTGGGGCAGCTGCAGCTTTCTGAGTTGGGCTGCAGAAGTTTTACGTCTGTCAGGACAGACAGGCAGCTGGGGGCAGGACCCTCTTCTCTCCATCTGTCCTGCTGAGGAAACTGTTACCCTCCAGTCCTGGTGGTGAGCTGTGCATTGCAGTTAGTGCTTCCTCCCATCCCAGTCCTAGTGGTCTGGAGGGCTGCGGACTGTGAAAAACATGTAATACTTGGAAACCAAATCAGGGACTAGTAACATCCTGGGTTCAGTTGCTGGGACTGAGAGCACAGCTCCTCCATTTGAGCACTGAGGAGCCTTCTCTTGGTCTGTGTGCTGCCTTCTTCTTGGTGCTTCAGCACTTCAGCTGTGCTGTCACCAGCTCAGGCTCACCTGTCTGGTCCTAAACAGTACTTGCTCTGAAAGACAAAGATTCCCTACACTCTCTAATACTTCAGTTGTCACTAGTAACTGTAAACTACCTTCCTTCTGCCCAGTTACCCCTTTAATACTTTTTTTTTAATTATTTTTAAAGCATTTCAGATTCTTTTCCGATTTTAATTATCCTAATTATATTCTCCCCAGTCTGAAGCTTTTGCAGAGCTTTGCATTTTACATTAGAAAATGTTGTCTGTTTAACGTGCTTTATTTAATTTGCTGCTTTTAGAGAAGTAAAATATGGAAGAAAACAATCTGGAACAAGGGGCTGCTTTTCACCAGCAGTGCTGGGAGGAAAGGAGATTTGGGAAGGCTGATCAGACACAGCTGCTTTTTTGTTCAAAGACTGTAACCCAGGCACCCTGGAAATGTTTTAAAAAGCTGCTCATGTCTCTCAAGATTCTGCCATACAAAATTTGCCAAATCCCCTTGGTGTGTGCAGCCTCAGAATGAGAGAGGGATTTTAACACAGGTACAGTTTTCTGCACACTGAGAACTCTCTTGCTTTCAGAAGCCCAGATTATCATTCAAATGTTATTTTCTAATTGCCAGGCTTCTTGTGGGAATTCAGGTAGCGTATCTACAGGTTAATGGTGTACAGGAGCAGCTGGTCAGCCGGGTCTCTGTGCTAGCAAAGGATATTGATGACATCTGTCTTTGTGCTCCTTGTGCTGATAGAGCATGGTTTTTTCTATATCAAAATCATCACAGAGTTCCACAAGATTCTTGTGCTGTACATCTTCCTGGCTGATCTTGCTTTCATGCAAGTGATTTTTCCAGTAGTGATTCAAGGTGCCTGGAAGTATTCCAGAAGTAATCCATGATACATAAATCTTCCATGCTTGAGTTTCAAATCTTCCATGCTTGCATTTCTCTGCCCATTGTGTGCAAGCAATTTTGTGTACACTCAGCTTTGCTGCATTGACAGAAAGGTCCTTGGAATACCCCTGACAAGTCAGTCTTGATCAAATTTGACTAAAGGAAACTGCCTGTGGGAAGATTACTACAGACTCTCCAGTGTGGAAAGGAAAGCCAAATCCGAGATAAACAGCCTCCACTGCTCTGCCCTCATCTGACCATCGCTGACTTGCCCACTGGTCTCAGAGGCCTGGGGTTGTCCCAAGGCAGACGTAGAAGAAATAACCTCAGTAAATCAGTGGCTGGCATTTTGGAGCTGTTTGAGCAAGTCATTTTTCACCGAGGCCAGGACAGTCCTTCAAGTGGCTTGCAGCCCCTGGGTCGGAATGCCCCTCATACGTGCAGTGTGGGATGGTTCTCCTCACGACATCTTGCTTCCAACTGTAATGAGTGACTGCGCTGCTTGCTTGTACAGGCCACAGACAGAAATGCCCACTGAGTCAGTGGCATGAGGCCGCTGTGGCATGTAGCTGCCACCGTGCTGGTGCCACGGGGTGAGGTCTGCGCTGAAGGGCTTCAATAGCGCTGCCCAACTGCTCCTGTTTGAGAACAGGCCCAGCTGCCTTGGCAGCTGTTTGCTGGGGACTTTTGAGGATGGCAGGGAGGTGCCTTCCCTGCAGCCAGGGGCTTCCCAGAGGGGAGGGCTGCAGGGATTGCTGGGATTCCTGCCTCTTCCCTGCTCTCTGGGATCCATTTTGGGTGATCTGACTGTGGGCAGCTGTGCTCATTCATACGGTGGGTTCACCACCAGCTCAGCGTCTGGGGCTTTTTCTGACCCTGTTTTATGCCATGTTTTGGTTTTCTGCCCAGTAGACCCCTCCCTGAGAAAGCTGCTGAGTGAAGGAGAGGGAACAAGCTGCCTGATGCTGGATGCTTGAAATGGAAAACTATTTCTAATTTAGGGAGATTTGTGTATAAAACTGAGGACATTTTCCATTACCTCAACATGCTAGAATGGTTCTGCAAGTGTATCTCAAACCTGGTAAAAATGTAAACCTTAAATAGAGATTGGACAGGATTTTTACTAACACATGTCTTTGAGTTTCAGACACTTCAGTTTAAGCTCAGATGGTTCAGTTTAAGCAGTTTACAATACATAGGTTCTCCCCAGGCTTACCAGAAGCCTGGCTATAAAGATCAGTATCAAATTTACAGCAACAGGCTACAGATAAGTGTCACTTCCCTTCATAGCTGATAGTTTGAATGCAGATTTGCTGAAAAACATGATGCTGTTGCTAAGCCTCAGCATTGCTGACTGGAAGCCTGCGATGTTTATCCATGTGATGAGCTGACTTCTCTTTTCATCGGAGACCTGAGCTTGGGCTTCTCCATCAGTGCTGCTGCTCTGGGTCTGAGAGAAGTTGCACATGAGCTCTGGATACCAAAGTAAATTTTGACCTGCCTGGTTATGGATTTCCCAAGGCTGAAAGCATATCCTAGCAGCAACATTTCATCTTGGTACTATTTCCTAATACTGTTTCCTAATAGTTATTTATTGCTGGCAGCTGCTTGCTCCTTCCTCTCTCCACTCATACAATCAAAAAATTCTAAACTGTGATTTAGCCTTGAATATTCATCCCAGTAGACCAAAAGGAAGGAATTAAATTCTCTGTCCCTTCCCATCTTTAATCTCTACACAGATTTCAGCAGAACCAGCTGAAATGCTGAAAAGGTGTAAAATTACAGCGAGTCCTCTAAGCCCACATGATTCAGAAAAGCTCCTGACTGCCTGCATAGACAAATCCTAAAAAAATACTTCCCTCTGAAACATAATCCTCCTGCTCATCCCCCATCCCTCCCTCCCTTCTCACCCTTGACTCCCTATCAATCACTGCCAGGCAATTATCTGCTTCGTTTACTGCCTCCTGACTGGAGCCAAAGTTCAGGAATTGGCACTCGATGGCAGGAGATCACTCACTGAAGGGAACTCACTGTTCTCCCAGCCTGCCCACCCATTTCCCAGCTGTGGCAGACGTGCTTAGCTGCAGAGCATGGCGAGCTTCTGTGGGATGGTTGGACCCTGGCTCTAACAGTAAAGGCTGGAAAGAAACCTGAAGCTGCGCTGGGCAGGAGGTTAGAGCAGGGTCTCCTCCTGCTCTGACAGCACCCTGGGAAGCAGTCTGGCATCTGCGACTGCTGAGATGGGGAAGGTGCATGTGGACAGAGAGCTCTGGGCAGCTTTCCCAGTCTTTGTCCTTGCTGGTAGCCCCAGTGACTCCAGGTGGATGAAGCTGGGTTGTCCCAGATCTCCCCTGTCTCCAGTCAGCCAAAGCTGCATCAGGATGGAAAAGTTTGATTTATTCTGGACTAGGGAGGCATCTGGAGGTGGTTCTGCTGCCAGAGGCATCATGGATGAGGCATGGTGACATGGCATGGTGACATGACATGGTGACATGGTGCTGGTGTGAAATGTCTGTCTCTTCTGAGGCGAGCAATTCCTTGTGATGTGCATGAGTTCTCTCATGTGCTGATGATAAATTGTTGGGGTTTTCCCCATTTTCCTCCCTGTGAGTCCAGCTAAGAGGATGAAGCACTCCTCTATCCCACATACTGTTTGCTCCAAAGGCGCAGACCATTCCTGGCACTTCTCACAAAATGAAGCATGCAGTTGTCCCACTCACCAGCACGGGCATGTTTAGAAATGCCTGAGCTGTTCGCTGGTACGGGAGAGGAGCCCTTCCCAGGGATGGATCCCTGCTGCCCTGTCCCCCAGCTTCACCCCCCACCCTGGCTCCAGGCACAGGATGGGTAGAGAAGGTCTGCAGGGAAATGTTCCAAGGGGAACTGGATTGCAAAGCATGGCTGATTTCAGCTCCACAACCTCGGTCCCTCAAACAGTGACCAGGATTTATTGCAGCAAAGGTTACTCTCTCTGGAAAAGATAAAAGCACACGGTGTCACTGAGAACTATTTTGCTCAGTCCAAAGACCTTGCAGCCCAAATATCTGCCCCATCAAGGAGAACAGGAAGCACAAAACACCTAATTAAATAAAATAAGTATTGATTTCTACGTCTGCTGAAAAGTTTCTTTAATGAGTACTTGACTAATAATTTTGTCTTCTACAGGTTATTCTGTAACTAAAACCCTCTGGTCGATCATTTGTGGTAAATTTGAATCATCTGGAAACCCACTCCCACCTTTTACTAAATGCGCAGATTATTCTCGAAGGTGGTGTACACATTGGGAAAGGATGGAGTTTTTAATTTAACCCACGTAGCCTAGCAACATTTACACCATCAATAAACAAGTACTGTTTTTCTGAGCCCAGCCCTTTCTTTACCCTGACTCCATTGCTAGTAATGGTAATATTGACAATGTCCAGCCTACTGCATTTAGAGTGTCTTCTTCATACTTCATGTCCCTTTTATTCACATTTCAGCTCACCTGCTAAGGCTTTGCTCAGAACAACAGTAAGATCTTGAAGTGAGGTGTTCACGGAAGATGCTCATCTTTATTTTTATGGTTAGTTTTACTTGCTAAATGAGCTGCTTATCATACTAGTCATATGGCTGTTCTAGAGTCTCTGAAATGTAATTGCTAGGAAACTTGAAATCTGTTAAGTGTTCATTCACAAGTATTTTCTGAAGGAAGATCTGTGTGTCAACCGTGTGTCACTCCTGAAATCTGCCACAATTCAATTTCAAAGGGGAGGATCTTCCTAAAATCACTGGTTTCCTGGGATGCTTGTGTTGAGGAATGTGAGCGCTAACTGCAGTGCCAACCTCACCTAGGTGACCATGGTGATGAAGATGGGAAATCTTCATCATGTACATAGGTCCACAGAACATATGGCCAAAGAGTTGTTGCCTAGTGACCCACAGTCCCCAAGGCAGCTTTGCCTGAGCTCTGCCTGCATCATTTAATGACAGAGATGATGAGCAGGAAGGTTCACCTGGAGGGGACTCTGCCCAGAGGTTCTGCCCCAGCCCTTCACAGCCTTTTCTGTATCAAATGGCAACAGAAACCTTTCTTGGGGTTGCGGCACCCTGAGTGGCTGCAAGCCCTTCACAGGTACTCCCTGGCCACTGCAAAGCCACTCTGAGCTCAGTTTGTTTAAACTCAGTTAATGGATGACAGCTTGCGCAGACAGCGAGGTGAACACCTCAGGATTCAGCAGCAATATTGAGCTCTGGTAGAACATGGCACTTCTTAAGACACCATAAAGAGCTGTGAGGGAATGAGTAGGTTACCTATTTGGGGAAAAAAGACTCACTTTCACATGTAAGATCATTGCACACAGGATACAAACCCAACTGCCCCTCAAAGAATTGTAAATACTTGGTAGAATCCATCTGGAAAGGCATAATCTCTTGTGCTCTTGCTATTTTTTACTTTTTTTTTTTTTTCCTATTTTTGTCTGGGATCTTTGTTATTCTTTATGCAGTTAATGTAACACTTGATAAATTGCTAGATGTTGAGTTGTTGGGTTTTTTTTCTTTGTTTACTTTAGAGTATCTTAAATAGAAAGGCTTTTTTTAATAAGTAAACTCCACAAATAGTACACATTTTGCTACAATATGTCACTATCTTACTGAAAACACTGGTGCTCCTGAATTTCTATATATTAAATCCAATAGTCCTTTCCACTTGGTGTTCGTTTTCATATCAGATTTTTCTGTCATTTGCCGTGAAATTAAACTTAAATTAATTCTAAACATACTTTAAAAAGTTCTGCTGTTAAGAATTAACTTACTATTTAATGTTTTACTTATTCTTGATGACTTTTTTCCCCAAGAACATCTTTCCCCCAAATATTTCTTGACTTATTTTCATAAATAAATAAATAAATAAATATCCAAAGAGGTTTCCATTTACTGAAAGCACAGAGCAGTCTTCTTTACTCTCTAACTTGTTCCATCAACCAGAGTATTCATTTCCAAAAGAGTGTTCCCTGAGACTTCATTCAATAATCACATACTGCTTCCATGGTTTGGTCATGATTTTCCTTCTGTTCCAGCAGCTTTTCCCTAATCGCTTTCAATATGAATTTAGAGATGACTGAGAAATCCATGTCGTAAGTAAAATATAATCTCATTTCCCTGAGGGCAGTTCTTCTCAGCAGTCTGGGAGCCTGAATTGCTGATACAGCGAGTGCTTGCTGCCTTCTTTATTTTACCTTCTTTATTGGGTCTTTCCTATAAAAAATATATACCAGTCAAAATTCCAACAAAAAATGAACCCTTTTAAAAGCACATTTTAAACTATTTGCTTTTGACTGTGAGCAGAAGCTGAACCCTGTGACAGGGATAACTGGGCAAGCAACTGTGTCTTTTAATATGAGAAACCATCACTTCTTATTCTTATATACAGCTTAAGTCTGAAATGATACTAATGAGGAGTGCACAGCTTCCCTTCACTTGAGCTGCAGCAAACAGCTGCTGGAGCAGATCTTCCATGTCTAGCACTTGGACAATAACTTTCCTGATGTATGATAAAAGAAGTAGATTTTTAGTTTTGTCATTTTTGCCTTCACTGTTTAGTTCTTCAGTCTTCAAATATATCCATTTAAAGGCAACTAAATTTTTTTTAAAGCTTCAGATGTGTTGTTTCTGATGTTGACGACCCCTGTGACGCACAGAGCTGACCCATTCCCGGGGTGGGGGCCAAGGAGGACGGCAGAAGCCAAGGAGGACCATGGGAGCTGCAGGATGCTGAGCCGCAGAGCCCAATCCAACTGCCTCTGTCTCCCTGCTGTGTTCAGCCATTTGCCCCCACCGATCCCCAGCCCAACCTTGGCCACAGCCAGGCTTGTGCTTGGCTGCCATTCCCAGCAGCTCCAGGCTTCCCTTCTCCGTGAAGCTACTGGCCACACTCCCACTGTGGGCACCCAGCACCAGACCCTATTTTCACTCATCACAGAAGCTCTTCAAGAGGATCTTTTCCATTTTATTTAACTTCCTCTTTCCCAAGCTCATCTCTGCATTTTTCTGCAGTGGGAATAGGCTCTTCCCATTATAGCAACCTTTCTGCAACTTTCCTTGTAAACACCAGCGCTTCACTGTGCAACCTTCATACTCATTAACTCCCAATACATCCTCACATATAACCTTTTGGTTATTCCTCACACATTAAAATCCTCCGGTTTAGCTGCAGTTTTGCTTCTGCAAGAACATTTTCCATTCCTTTGTCCTTTTTTCCCCTTCAATTTCCACCCCTATTGAGTTTCACGTTTGCCATGGCTCTTTTTCAGCAGCTAATTATTGGCTTCTATCTCTGGACTATTCTTCTATGTGTCTGAGACTTGGATTTTGATCCCAAGCAACTGGAATACATTTTCCCCTTGCTTAAAGCCTCTCTGTATGTAAAAACAATTTTGCAGACTGAAAGAAGATTTAAATCAGCAATGCTTCTGTAACAGATTTCTCTCATTTTGAGCATTGCTTTGATTTCCACAGTGTTTCTTTTAAAGTTTGGTGGCAAGGTCTTGAGAAAATAGCAGCTCATTGCTTTCGAGATAAACTCTTATCTTTTTTATAATTTATTATCCTTGCCACTAAGTGGAAAATTTCCCCATCAGTTTCTGAGCCTGTTACATAGCCTAGGAAGCAGCAGTAACACTCACTCTGTCATCTCCTAGGACAGCTCAGATTAAACAGCTTTGCTATTAAAGTGTTTACATATTGCAGCCTTTTCCCTCCTTCCTCATTTTGGGCAATTTCATCAATCAACTGTCTTCTCTTTGTCTGTTTTTTTCTGCAGCTCTCCAGAACTGCCGCACTGCTTGGGCTCAGGAGGTTTCTCCTTGGTCTGGTCCAACACCATCCCTCACCACCAGCATCCCAAGCTGCCTCGCCCCACCAGCCGCCTCAGCTCCTTGTCCTGGGAGGCTGGTGAGTTGACTCAGCCTTCCTTGCCCCTTCCAGTCCTTTCTTGTCTTTGATGTTACAGTTTCATTTCATCCTGAACCAAAATTGCAAGCTTGAAACACCTTTTTCCATGAGATATTTTCAGTTTTCAGAATTCTTTGGCAGCAAATCTTTTGTAATCCTGGGCTGAGCTTTCAAGGGGTTGATAGGTTTAGAGTGTAAATGAAACGATTTTACCTTGCGATATAAAGCTAAACAGAAAATACACAGCTAGAACAACTAAATAGAAAAAAAAAGTAGTCTGTTTCTGAGCCAAGCCCCATTTTAATGCTGCAACCTCAAATCTAGTAACTGCCTAAGTGTGTTTTCAGATATGGAGAAATCAGCCAGTGATTGAGGGGGAAAGTGAAGCAAGCACGGTCTGACTGGGCTGTCAAACATACAAAGAAAACCAAGAGGAAACACTGTGCTTCTAGCTTTGATCAGGTTCTGGTACTCAAAATGTTGTTTGTAATGGCTGTGTTCCTTCACACGGGAGGTGGCTCAGTGGGAAATCATTGTCAGATGAAAACTGCGGAGTGATCGGGGCAGAGTTGTTTCTCATCTGCTCCGGGATGCACTCTGCTGTCAGAAAAAGCTAAGTTCCCACTTGCCTTTATCTCAACGAGTTCAAATACTCAGAGGCAGGGAGGAGATTGAGGGAGACAGGCCATAATTACATCTTCTTTCTCATGTGATTAAATTTGAACAAAGGAACAACTGCAGTACATATCCCCTGCACTGAGATCCTCCTGCAAATGCACAGGCAGAGCCAAAATTTGCCAGCAATCTTCCTGTTTCATGGGCAAACCTGTGTTCTGCACATTAAAGATTGCTCAAGATGACAAGTGAAATAAACTCCACAAAATCTGAAGAAGGACCTGACAGCTC
Source organism: Actenoides lindsayi (assembly GCA_025331215.1). Taxonomy (NCBI): domain Eukaryota; kingdom Metazoa; phylum Chordata; class Aves; order Coraciiformes; family Alcedinidae; genus Actenoides; species Actenoides lindsayi. The sequence continues at coordinate 12,124 of WTSP01022157.1, read as the reverse complement.
AGCCAGACAGAGGGCCTGATTAATAATTCAAAACAATACTTTGAATGCTAAATGGTCTTTTATGTTCCTCTAAGCCAAGGTATAAATCTAGGCTGAATTTTTTTCCAACAGGTTGGCGTTAGCTGTGACTCAGAAAAACCAGTCACCTTTAAAGGGATGTGAAGAAAGAGAGGAAACAGGGTTTTTTTCTGCATGTTCCATCTAGTTCTTGCTGACTGAAAATTAAACTTCAAGGAACTGACATTGCTGCCATGTGTTTAGAAGGGAAGGCCTCCCTGCACAACTGCAGATAACATGGAGCATCAGTGTGGGGAACAAGAGGTTTTGAGGTGACATCAGAATCCAAAATGTGTGGGTTTGAGATGCATTCCTGGCTGTCATTTTCTGAGTGTCTTCAGGTTTCTCAGTGTGCTGGAGAAAACAAAAGGCCTTCCACAAGCCAGTCTGAATTTAAGTATAGGGTGAAAGATGGCAGATGAATCCCTCCAACAGGAGGGAGCATGCGGTGTCATGGTAGTCTCTGTGCACCAAGTCCCCTTTCAGATGTTTCTGAAGAGCACTGCCCAGCTGTGGTGGGAATGCATGGAAAAAACACACAGGCACATCTGAAATGGTGACGGGACAACATTGGCAGAACAACTGCTGATAGATTTGACTGAAGATAGGTTGCAAAAGATAATGATGATGGAGAAGATAAGGAATGTATTTGGTGCAGGGGAGGAGAAGAAAGACACAAGTTCACAGGAAAATGGAATGGTGGAAATAACAAGCCAGGAAAGTGTCAGAGTTTATTCTGGACAAGAGTGATACAAGATTACATCCACAGAAGACAGAAAAATGGCTGGTGTGTTTGAGCCACAGAATAAAGGAGGGACTGGATATATGATTCATCTGGTAGAGGGTAAGGAAAGGCTGGATATTTCCAAGATGTGAAAGGAAAATTTGACTCCCAAGGCTCCTGATGCAGTTAGCAGAGTCATTGAGAAAAAACAGCAAGAGGTCAGGGAAAGCAGCATCTTTTCAAAGCTGAATGATGTGAAACCACGCACTCTGAAAAACATTTCTCACAGTTCAGGAATCCTTTGTAAACACAACTAACCCCAGCTTTGACTGTGAGAAGAAAGATAATGTCTTGCAGAAAATGCACAAAGAATGTCTCAGAGAGAATAAAGCCAATATCAGAAATAGAAGGATAAATTAAGTAGGAGGTCTGTAGCTGGAAGTACAGGCAAGGTTTACTTAAAACGAGGTATGTTAACAGCATTGAGACATAGCACTGCAGCATATGGTAATGTCTCCAGAGGTGAAAAGTAACACTAGACCCCCTGAAGCAGGCTCTGCTCTTCCGCAAAAATCGGTGTAAGACTTAATAAAAGCAAAGCACTGCTAACACAAAACACCAGGACTCACTGGCTTGTGCTCAAGGGATGTAATTTATTCAAGGGCTAATTACAGTAGGCAAGAATCTTCTTAATCTAACAGTGTAAAAGGAGAAAAGATTCTTACAATAACAGACAAATGACAAGGAAATTACCTGACTTCTTGAGTAAATTCTTCTATCCTTTACCATCTTCCTGTTTCTCAAATTGGTCTTCACATGCAGATAACTGAATGTCCATGAATCAGAATTTGAGCATCCTCAGTGCTCTTCCAGAGATGGCTCTAGTGAAGTCCACAGAATATGCTTGATGCAGATCTCTGTGAGCACAGTTGTGATAAAGGGTCTATGGGCTCCTGAAAACTTGTCAGCATTGGGTTGGGTCTGGTTGCCAGAATGCCTGTAGGCACACAAGCAGGAAGCTCTGGGCCTTAAAGTATTAACACAAGCTTATTTACTTGTGTAAATTGATCTTTAATCCACTGCCTACATGATGCTGTGTACTGAATGCAACACAATGTAATGAGGCACTGCAGTACACTAAAATTAATCTAGAAGATTGGGGTTCTTCATCCTGGAGAAGAGAAGACTCTGGAGAGACCTTATAGTAGCCTTTCAGTGCTTAAAGGGGGCCTGTAAGAAAGATAAGGACAGCCTTTTTAGCAGGACCTGTTGTGATAGGATAAGGGGTAGTGGTTTTAAACTAAGAGAGAGGAGATTTAGATGGGATATAAAGAAGAAACTTTTTATGCTGAGGGTGATAAAACACTGTCCCAGGTTGCCCAGAGGGGTGGTCGATGCCCTGTCCCTGGAACCATTCCAGGTCAGGTTGGACAGGGCTCTGAGCAACGTGTTCTAGTTGCAGATGTCTCTGCTCACTACAGGGGGTTTGGACGAGATGACCTTTAAAGGTCCCTACCCAAATCATTCTATGATTCTGATTCTATGATTCTAAAATTATCTCTGTTCATAGAAACATAATATAACAAGAGGCAATTATTTCTGATGTTACAATGCTTGCAGGTCCTGATTATACAAACCAAGAAGGGTGGCCTCAGCACTTGCTCCCTTTAGCTAATCCTCTTCTGCTGACATTGTCTTTCCTGCCACCTCATTTTGACCCACTAACTGGTAAGCTCCTTCTGGAAGTAACCTTATGTCTCACTACCTGCAAGGAGCCACGCACACTGGTCACCTAATCCAGCCCCAGGCTGTGAGTGCATGGTCCTACACTCACCAGGTCATCTACCTCTCTGCATTCCTGTCGCCAGGGCTGCCCTGCTTTGTGGGGGGCAGCTGCTTGGAGACAATTTGATCTGTCGGCGCCTGCCCGCCCGATGTCGCCGAGGCAACGAGGTCCCCTGGGAAGTGGGATGTGTTGCCGTAGCAACGCGATGCTCCCGGCTGCAGCCACTGCCTCCATTCAGTGAAGGCACGGAGGGAGAATTTCGTGTTCCTGGAGTCCTACCGGGGATGAAAAGTCAGGGTGGCCAAAGGATGGTGGCGAGGATGGATACAAACTTGTCTTTGTAACTCCCACTGTTGAAACAGTTTCACATTAAAGGCTCTGGCTGCTGCTGCATCAGCCCTGCCAGTGCCTGCACTAATGCACTGCTCTGAATGAAATTATTTATGTCACATTCCTTCATTGCTCATGATCACATGTTTTTTCTTTATAGTTAAATTATGAATAATCTAGGCAGGATACATTTTAATGATGTTTTCATTCCTATTCTGAATGTATTGATTCAGCAGGTTCTTTCAATACAGACTCTCTGACAGTTGGGCTAATGTAACAAGCATTTTTAAATATCAGAACAGTGAAAGGAGAAAGAGGGAAAATATTTGACCATCTATAAAAACTGATGACAGTGGCTTTTCCAGAAATCATGTGAAATATTGTATCACTGTCTTCTGACCTTCATAGAAAAAGTTCAAGCCTGTTTTAGCTCTTTTTCAACAGAAGTTTTTCTATTGTTTCAAGGCAAAGATCTATTATTTGCACGAGTAGTTTCCAGTAGCTAGCAAGGACAGGACCCCACCATGTCAAGTCTCACCAAACCAGAAGACAGTTCTTCTAGAGCTTATGAGATATTGAGGAAAGGCTGGAAAGGGATGGATCATAGAACACTGCCAAGAAACAATGTAGTCCACGAGCCCCCTGGAGCCACAGAGTCTGTCACGGATAGGACCTGTGCTCACTGTGCACCCTTGGACCTGTCTTACTTTTCTTCTGAGACTGTAGCACTTACACAAATACTAGCACAACAAATCTTGTTACGTTTTCATAACATAGTTCATTTGAAACAATTGACTTTGAAATGGAAATACTCGAAATGTGAGCCTACAGGGAGTTTTCTGCATAGGGAAGGACTTTTCCATGGCAATCTGGGACTAAGCATGGTGGAGACATGATTCTAGCATAGCTCCTCTATGTGCTACCCCAACATAAGCACATAAGGCTGACTGAAGGAGAAGGAGGAAGTACTGTGAAGGTTTTGCCTACAGAGCAAACTGTGCATTAACAACATGATTAATTGCTCACTGCCACTGTTCAAGATTTTGCAAAAGCAAAACAACAAATCCTTTTATATACACACATATATATATAATTCACTACGAAAATAACTTGCCACCATTGTAAAAATAAACACAGTTCTTTATTAATTAGCTTTTGGTGATATAATGGAGTGTAATAAAGAAGCTTCTATCATGGAAAGAGATTCTTGCTTAATTAAAGAAAATTAGAATAATGCCTGGCTACAGAAGTACAATGCTTCATAAAATCTGTGTTGAATATTTATTGATTCACAGTTGCTTGTATGATTTGAGGAAAGATAAGAGATTGAAAGCATTTTGCAGGTATTCACAGAATAGCTTAAAAAAGGATAATATTTGTGAACTCCAAGGCATTGAAAAGGTTTCCAGAGCCATTCAGAACACAGACATCTACAGAAGTCACTGTTTATTACAGCGTATTACGTGTGGTCTCACCTACTGTCTGATCTGTTATTGTCAATAAGAGGTCTTGACAACTATGGGAAAAATTCTTTAAAGACTTACAGATTGCCAGCACGGTTGTGAGGAATCTAAAGATCTTTCTGTACGGACACTAGATGTCAATGGAGAGACACTTCAAACCAGCTGCAACAAAGGGCTCTGCTGCTGCTCCATTCTCTAAAAACAGGCTCTTCTTTTCCACTTTTTCTACTACGACTCTTTTGGGCTGATAGCCTTAGGAATTAAAGTCATAAAAAAACCTCAGCAGAGGCACTGTACACAGAACACCCATCCAATTATTTTCTGATACAGTCACTGCTGAAGGCAGCAAGCATTTGTCAGCCCTACAAACCAACCAGTTTTTTGCCAAGAATGACAATGGAGAATCTAACCACGGTGAGGTGGCCTTATAATCCTTTGTCCTGGGTGCTGAGACCACCTGCTTCTTTTCATGCAGACATCCAAGCTGCAGTCAAACACCGAATACTTTTACAAACCTTAAGAACCTAAACTAAATTAGAAAAAATAGCCTAAGAGTAGGAAGGTTCACATCCCCATTATCCTCCCCTGAGATACATAATCCTCTATCAACATTTTTCTCATGTATGTTAAAGCACAGCATGTGAAGAATGGCAGAAAAATGCAATTGGAACTGCTTACTGGTTTTCTTTGAAAACTGAAAACCAGCTAACTGAGCTGCATGCTGTGCTGTAAGTTTAATTAAAACAAGTGCTAACTGCTGTAACAGAGCTCATAAAAGAGTTTTCAGGATAAAATATAAAATTGTGGGGATTTGGTGGATAAAGCTCATTTATTTTTGTAATTTACATTTAATACTGCAATTTTAATACTGGGAATTAGTCAACACACTGTGCTGAGCTGGAAGGACTGGTAAAATGTACCCCTCACATAGCATCCATTGTAGTACTGTCCTGTGTTTGTGTACAGCACTTCTGTGTCTGGGGTGGCTCTGTGGGCACCGAAGGGCAGGCACAGGGGCATCAACTCTGGGAGCAGTGAAATGTGTGAATGGCTTGCTCATGGCACTTACCTTAAAACGAGGTCAAAGAGCAAAGCCACCGTGATTGCTGAGTCAGCAAGGGATTAAGTGCTGCAAGAGGGGGAAAGCCACAGCCACAGTCTGGAGGGAGGCTCAAGGTGCCCCACCGGGGGAGAAAAACAAGATGGGGGGAGGGAGATATTATGGATTTGGGGTAAACCTCAGAGGTGAAGTCTTGGGAATGGCAGTGGTTATTTGACAAGAAGCTCGTGAAGATATATGACAAATGGGAAAATGCCAAGGTGGGAGAAATGGTTAATAGCATTCAATGGACAAAGGTGACAACGGAAGATGTGAAAACAGGAGCTATAGTGAGAGTGACAGGGTGATATGTGTCTGAGGTGTGCTCTATGGGATGGGTACTGGCAGGTGAGGACTGTGCTATGGAAATAAAGAACCTGAACTGTGTCAGGTGGAAATGTGAGAAGATAGGGAGGAAAGGGACAAGAATGTACATACAGTAAAAGGCCATCCCAGACTTGCAAGCAAAGGCTCAAGGAAGAAATGAATTTCAGAGTTCTTTGTGGGACACACCCCTTACCTTCAACAACTTTTTGTTTGAACAGGTTCTGCTGGAAAACAGATAGAAATTGATACTTAGGATTCTTTGAACAACGCAAAGGAAGCATAATTTTCTTTCTTCTCTTAAAGCAAAACAATCTAAAAACCTTCTACTCTATTTAATAGCAATGCCTGTGTACTGTAATGCTGACATAGCCATTCCAGTAGGGTCAGGGCTACCCAGTGAGTGACTGGCTGCCACAGGACATGCACAAAGGTCTATTCCCATTAGCTCCCTCTGCCCAGAATTCATATCAACCGTACTGGAGAAGTTTTTCATGTAATATTTTCAGTGCTGGGGACAGAAACTAAAGTACCACCAAAGCAAGTACAGTTTTCACTTTGTATGAAAGAAAAGCAAATGATTAGCTAAGTTATATTTCAACGTCCCCTGCTTACACATCAGAGTGCCATTGCTCATGGTTTCTTTGATGTGTAAAACATAAAACTTTACATCTGCTATGTAGTGTTGCTCAGGCTAGGTTAAGCAGCATAGTCGTATCACATCTTATGTCACAGGGGTTACTTTTATCTAGATACATACATATGCCATTTTACATCGTAAGTGTGACACAAGTAATATTCAGAGATTTTTTTTTTTACATCTAAGTAGTGGCTAGGACAAATGTTTTATGCAATTGGGTATTTTAAAATTCATGTTTTCTACTGCCTTAATAATTGTAATTGTTACCAATGGAATTGGTGTTTTCTGTGTTCATAAAGTAAATTATGGCAATGAAAATCTGGACATTTATACAGATGTTTCTCCTAAGTCAATACTCTGATATTTATCAACAAACGCAGCAAAGTATCCTCCCAAGAAGTATCAAAAATATTTTTGATAGATTAAGGGTAGTGGCAAAGGCACGTATTTCAGTTGACACCAGTGTTTATATACATTTATTCAAAAGGTTGGGTTTTTTTCTCCTGTCTTTGTAGTAGTGATAGACAGTCCTGTACCATTTAGTGAAATACACAGTACTCAAACTGCTCACTCTAAAAGCTAACAAGAAATATATATACTAAATCTTGCTTAGTGCCACAAGCAAACTGGCTTGTTAGTGCACCAAAACTTTGGTTTCTGAGATTTAGTTCTTTCCTAAGAAGAAAACCAAACAGAGGCGGAGAAGCAGTTTCATCTTGCACACAGTGTTGAAGGATCTCTGCATCCTGGTAGTTAAGCCCAGGATCACTCTGTCTTTTGTGAGAAGTACTTTCCTTGATAAAATGAAACCTCAGTTTTGTGTACATTTTACACAAAGTTATATGGTGTATATGCACATTTACAGTGACAGGAGAAAGCAGTAGGTAGAAAAACAAAGTTTGAGTGACAGTGAGGATGGGAAGCCACTGGAGAAACAGACCAAGGGAAGTAGGAATGTTTTATACTTTTTATAGCTTAAAATGAAGACTGGATACCTTCAGTTTGTTATGATGTGGCAGCCAACAAACCCAAGGAAACCTGTTAGAGAACAAACCAGAGAGCATTGTTTTTCTGCTCTGTAAAACTGCTGTAAGCCCACGCTTTGTGATATGGAGACCAGAGCCACAGGCAGTGCTCATGAAAGGCATAGTAAAGTTGAGCAGGTACAGAAAGGAGCATTTAATGTGATCCTGGGGATGTAACAGCTGCCTTTGGAGGAGAGACTTCTAAGACCACGAGGCCTTAATTTGGAGAAGGCTGGAAGCAAGGTAAGGTCAAGGTTTGCAAAATCACAAAGTAGCAAATAAAACACATACAGAACCATCTTTCACCAAATCATGCAATGCCAGGAGTAGAGGGCATTTGGTAAATCTGGGAAGAGTGTTCCTCTTTTCCAGAGGGAAGAGAAGTCCTCCTTTATCTAATAGGTATTTAACTTCTGGAACTTGGCTGCCATGAGACACCATGGAAGTGCACTACACTTATGTGTTCAAAATTACAGAGAGTCATAAACAACAGTCCTTGAACTGGAAACAGAAGAAAACACCCAGGGATGTACCCTCTGACATTCCTAACAGAGCAACTGGAGATGCGAGAGGACTACACAGGGACTGCGGCAGACAGCGGCCAGGCTTATGTGCCCTCTCCCAGCAGAATGTCCTCCTCTCCTGGCTGAGACAGGGAGAAACCCTGGTCACTGACTTCAGCACACAGGCAGATGTGGGAAATGTGATGTCCTGAAGTTTACAATGTTTTGCATATGAATATCAAACAGTTCAGTTTGTCCTAAACTCAATGGCTCCATTGACGTTGGACAGAGGGCTTTAAAAACCTGCAGTGAACTGAAGTAACTACCAGGAATCATAGGAAAATAGGTAAAACTGACAAATAATTCAAAACCAAAGCACCCGTTGAATTTCAAAGCCACTGCAGAATCTACTTCTCAGTCAGTTCATGCTTTTTGTGCCAAGAGCACCCCACATCACTGAACCCCACAACTCAGTGGGACAAGGGCAGGATTTCAGTTGGTTTGCAGAGGAACTTGAACCTGGGCTGCTGTGGGACATGCCCGACCTGAGAAGGCTTCCCAGTGTGTCACCTGCAACAACACGCAAAGGCTATATGGCTATACGTGTGGTGACTAATCTAAGTTCCCTTAAACAAGAGATTGTGTTTTCTAACACCAACTGTCAGAATATTTAGTGTTTTCTTGCATGTCTTCTACTAAATTACTTGCAGTGAATTTGCAGGCAAGTGTAATTAACCCAAGATGTGTGGATGTTTATATAGTGCCTGAGCTCTGGCTGGTGTTGATAGGTTTATGAGAAGTAAATTATTACTAGTTATAAAGGGATTTATTATACTTTTTAAGGAGCTGGTCTGGAGGTTTAATCTGATTATTTTTCCCCAGTGCAAGATAAGACAGATGATTTTTGCTTTTTTGCTTGCAATTTCACTGCTCCTGCTAGTAGGAGAAGCACTAAAGCTCTATCATAGTTTCACTAAAGGTGCATCAAAGTCACATAGCGCTGGGTAGGACATGCAGAATGAAGGGAAGAGACCTCAACATTTGGGAGCATAGACACATGATGGATATGGGAAGAGCTCTCGGATACTAAGAAATCATTGGGAAAAACTATTATAATGAAAAAAAATATTTGGTAGGAATACTGTATGGACCAGCTTCATCAGTTACACAACTCTTATCTAAATCTGTACTGAGTGCTGAACACACCATGGAGCCAGCAGAAAGAAATTGCATTGGTCATGCCGCATGAAATAAAAATGTTAATATAAAGGGGATGAAATTAAGGCTGCAAGTGCATTTCCTATACTATTTTCTACCATTCTTTTAATGTGGATGCTTATTATAGTAATAATTAAAAAACTTGTGCACATTCAGGGTGAAAGAAAGTGTATGATAAGGTATATGTATGCACAGCAGGCCATATTACAATTAACTTGACCACAGACAAGTCTCTTGCATATATGTGCCACCAACTCTGATGCTCACAAAATAAAAAGGTATATAACAAAATGGAATAAACTATGGTGCAAAGCAGCTTCAAAATGTGCTTTGTATGACCTTGGATGCTTTTTATTTTGTTCATTGACCTTCAGAAAGAGGCTAAACAGACCTCTGCTGTTTACTTTCCTCTGAAGCCGATTAGTTATGTGTGGACATATAAATATCAGAAGGCTAACACAATGTAGCTCTTCAGTGACTTAACAATATTTACTGGTAACACATTTTTTCATATAAATAAGCAGATTTATATCCACAGGCACAAATGAGAGAGAATTATCAACAAATGTTAAAAGCTAATACAAGAGCTGACTAATGCCAAAAGCAGGCAATTGTCAGGTGGCTGGCTGTTGTGCAAGGGAAGGGGAAAGAAAAATAAGTGTATTCCCTTGGAATTCAATTTTCTTTCTTCCTCTGACCCTACTTGCTAATGCTTTTCATTAGTATTCCGGTTTTTCATTTTTACAGCATCTTTTAACTTCCATTTTTACTTCTTCACCACCAGTAATATCTTCAGAACCCGACTGGCAAAGGAAAGATGTCATCAGAAATCTCAATTTTGCAGGTGACTGACCTTTTGTTGACAGACTCATTTCCCTGTACCAAATCCATCAGTAGTTAAAGTATATACACTGACCACTGAAATGTGTCCTTGTGTTGAGACCATCAGAAAGATGGTAAGTGGCAAATCAAGTATCAGTATCAATTATCTTTCCAGAAAAGGAATACAACTGTTGTGCCGGCTGTAGAAAAGAATAAAAATGAAGAGAAATGGCTTCATATGAAATCTCCAGATGAACTGACAAGATGCGGCAAATCTGCCTCCTGTGCTTGTTGTTGTTAATTTTGTACAGATACAAGATGTAATCTTAGTCTGCCTCAAAATATGGGAGCTGTATTACAGAGAACACCTTTTAGCAGAAGGGTTGGGTGCTGTAATAAGCACCATGAGATTTCCAACTGGCCTCCCTCAACGAGAGCAAAGCCAGTAAAAGCCCTGAACGGGGTATTCTGGGATCTGCTGTTGTGCCCTCCGCGCAACAGTGATGAACAGGATATCTTTTTATGGGAATGTGACAAGGAGCATCTGGGTAAGCGAAGGGACCCTCTGGCACATGAGCAACCAAAACCAAACCACGGTAAATTGTCTCATGCAATTCTGGGCTTCTAAGTGAAATTTTGTATTCTGAGTACGAGTTGATTTCTTCCCTTTTATTGTTGAAACAAAAGAAGAATTAAATAAAAATATTTACACGGACAACATGCAGTGGCGTCACTAAGTCAACATCCCAATTCCCCTCAACTCCTGTTTACACAGACCTATTTTCTCCCAAGTCTGGCTTTCCAGCAACGTCAAATCTTCAGGGCCGATGGCTCCAGGCCACGCAGCCTGTCATCTGCCCCTGGGCGTCTGCCAAACCTCCCTTGCGCTCACAAGCAGATAGTGGGGTTTGTACGAAGAATACCAGCAAAAGTCCGAATAAAGCACATTTAACAACGTACAAACAGGTATCTCCAAAGCTCACACCTACAAGCAATTAAAGACATGCTTCACTTTTCTGAAATCCTTACTTTTAATGCTGTTGGGCATTCAGTATTAAGCAGATTGATACTATTGCCACCATTTCACAGATAGTTATGTTATGGCTTAATTCAGCTTTTACCAAAAGGTGTGAAGACCTGCCTGCTTCTTCCCGTGCTCACTAGTTTTAACAAGATCACAAAATCATAGAATCGTAGAATGTTTTCAGCTGGAAGGGACCTTTAAAGGTCATCTAGTCCAACCCCACTGCTGTGAGCGAGGACATCTCAAACTAGAACAAGCTGCTCAGAGCCCCATCCAGCCTGACCTGGAATGGTTCCTGGGATGGGGCATCAACCACCTCTCTGGGCAACCTGGGCCAGTGTCTCACCACTGGCATTGTGAAAAATGTCCTCCTTCTATCTAGCCTGAATCTCCCCTTAGTTTAAAACCATCACCCAAAAAGATTGTCCTCACTTTTCTTATAGGCCCCCCTTGAGTACTGCAAGGCCACAAGAAGGTCTCCCTGGAGCTGAGCATGTCTTCACAGGGGAGATGTCACAGTGCTCTGGTCATTTTTGTGGTGTATTTTTGTAAACAGTTTTTTAATGACTTAATTTTGACAAGAAACCGGAGAGGCTGAAGCTCCTAAATCTAATTCCAACCAAGAATTACATGAAGATTTAGAATAGATCCGACCAAGGTCAAAGAAAAATCTCCTCCCACTCCTGGGGGGAGCTTTGAAACACCCTCACAGACACCACGAGGAAAGAGAAAAGGCAATCAGCATCTGGTGTCATTGACGGGAAACAAAAGAAGAAAATGAAAAGCTGCAGTCAGTCACAGCATCGCGCTGCTGTGCGCTCCTGCAACGGACCGGTCACAGGAAGGGGCTGCGCCAGCTCCGGGACCGACCCCCACTCCTGCCCGCACCGACAGCCTGCCCCGGCACGGGGCTTTGCGACCACCGCCCAAACCCCTGCCCCATCTCCGTGCCGCTCTCTGACGGGGCCGAAGCGCGGACCCTGCGCAAGCACCGCCCCGCCGCTGACTGCACCGCTCCCGGGATCCCGGCTCCTGCGGAGCCTCCCGCGGCCCGGCCCCCGCACCGCCGGCGGTGCCCGCGGTGCCCCCGTCCCGCCGGCCGCCCACCC